>KK117210.1:430811-445407 GCA_000611955.2 Stegodyphus mimosarum
ATATATATATATATATATATATGAATAGCTTTTCGCACTATATATGATGTAATAGTATAAATACAAATAACATAAACCTACAAGTTAACATACATTTTTTAAAAGAATTAATTTTAAGAAATTAGAACAGCTAAAACAAAGGCATTCACTATTTTGCTGTTTACAATAGTACTTTGTTACTTTACAGTAGATACTTAAAGGTCACATTTGGTGACCCCCCCCAAAAAAAAACAAAAAACATCCATCATAATCATTGTAATGATTACTCTGGGAAAAAAGTACAGTACTTAAAGTAAATCTACTTTACAGTACATACTTAAAGGCCATGTTTTGGTGACCCCTCCCCCCCAAAATGCCTCATAATCATTGTAATGATTACTCTGGGAAAAAGGTCCAATCCTCTGCTAAATTCCATTATTCACTCTGTGAACGTATGTTACAATTCTAAATGACATCTGCTACTATCACCTTAAATGTCTATTTTAAAGCAGCACACAATAAAATCATCTTTTCACATTTGCCTTTAAGAATAATTATACCTTACTGAAATTTGAAACAAAAAAGTTTTGAAAAAATACATTTGATATATATATTTATTATTAGCATTTTAATTATAAGTCAATATCCCTATGATGAAATACCATGAACATCAATATTTTTAAAATCTCAGTTTCGTATAGTATGTAGATAATGATAGTGTCATTGAACATGATCCTTCATTCTTCACATTTGCAAAATGTGACAATTCTATGAACAAAAAGGAAAGAAAACAAACACAAAACAAAAATAAAAAATAAATTTAATGTTACTCAGTTTCTGTACAGAATAATGTCTTATTCAGAGAAGGACAATTTGCATGTTATAAAAAGACAATTTGAAATACACAAATAAAGTTATGTATTAAAATGAGTACTTGATTAAAAAATTAAATTTTAATTAAGTAGAAAAGGCAAATAAACGGCAAAATTTAGTTTTGGGGATAATTTCAAATGAGTATGACTCAATGAAATTTTGAGGAAAGAAAAAAAGAGGTTTTAAAATGCAATGAATATTTCCTCGTATCAGTGCCAAACAAAGCTATGAGACTTGATTGACTGATGAAAAGTGTCATAAAACTTTCAGCAAAGACCAAGCATGCAAATAAAAGAATTGGTGCAATGTGTGGCATTTCACAACCCCCAGAACAGGACATACAAGTGACCAACATATCCCTAATATTTGTAGACACTGGCAAACATGGCAAACATAATGCATCTGTAAATTACTAAACTGTTTACTTGATTAATGTGATACAGAACACAAGCATGTTCAATCACTAATGAGCAGTGTTTCAGAAAAATAGATTTTATGATAAAACAAATAGCTTATAATCCTTACACCAGGATACAAATATTAGTGATAGAGAAAACACTAATATACCTAATAGATTCCAACAGACAAGCCCTTTACATGGGAGTTGCTTATTTACTCTGTTTTAGCAACAAAAATCCTCTGTAAAAATTGGCTAAAAATATAAGACAATGCCAAACAACAAGACTGAACTTTTTTTTTTTTTTTACTACAGTTTATTTCTAAAATTTGGTAGGATCCTATAATTAGATATTTTGTTGAATAAAATGGAGGAAGGTAAAGCAGTTTAATTATCATATTATACACATGTATATAAAGACTATTCCGATAAGAATACGATTTTATGAATGATACAAAATAAAATAAAAACTATTTCAGATACAACCAAATTTTTTATATTGTTTTACAATTTATGACATTAAGTTCTGAATAAAACATCATTTAAATGTTCACTTTAACTTAGTGTGCATAAGTAAATTAGATGAACCCAGTTTCTGATGAACATATGCAATAACTCAAGCCTAATGTCATGAAAGTACATTCAGTGTTTATTCTTAATGCTTCAAGCATTCGATGTTAGTTAACATAGATCAGTGACTTCAAATAACTACACAAAAAGTAATCTAAAGGAGTTAAATCGCTACTTCTCGAAGGCCAACTTAGCAGCAGCATTTCATGAAATAATCCTATCAAATTATTTTTGGAATACATTGATACTGGATGGGGGGGGGAATCCATCAGTACTGCTCAACCTGTCACTGTGGCTGCATCTCCTCCCTCAGTTTGAGGGGGGGGGGAGGAATTGTCTGATGCAATAAGCCATAAACCACACTATAAAATGACCTTTCCCAAATGCAAGGGCTTCTCATGCATCTCTCTCTCTCGAATACGAATGCATACAGATTGCAAGAGGTTATAAAATTCGCATATTTTAAATAATCAGAAAGCAACTGCGCACGCCTCCACCCACACAAAAAATTTTTGTTAAGATATCTATTTAAGCAGAAATGAGCTTCATCAGAGAGGATAATTTTTTTACCCAAAATTAATGTTCTTGAAATGTATACTTAGCCATGATGAAGTATCAGCCACAAACTCTTACCTGACTAAACGAAATAAAAATTAGTGATATTTTAAACATGATTGCCATTTTGTTTTAAAATCACATTACATTAATGATGCTGTTATTTGAAGGAAATTCTGAAGGCATTCGTGTGTGAATGTGGAGAGAAATTAAGAATCTTTTTCTCAAAACTATTGCATGAGAAAATAGATATACATCTACATTTTTATTTTTTAAAACATCTTAGAATGAAAGTAGGGTTTTTTACGTAGGCTATTTTTTTTTCAACCTCCGATGGGCTATAAAGAAAAGACAGTTGAATATATGAAAAAGATTTTACTACCAAAAGTAAAGTACAATACAGGTTATTTCTCCACATAATCGCCTTGACGATTGAGGCATTTGTCATATCTGTGAACAAGCTTTGCAATACCCTCTTCGTAAAATGTTCCCGCCAGTGATTGGAAGTGAGTTGTGACGGTTTCTTTGAGCTCTACATCATTTTGACCCCCTTCATCATCCTTGACCGTGTTCATCATCCTTGATCTTCATCGTCCTTGACTCCCTTCATCATGCATATCAGTTCGGCCATCTTTAAACTTTCGACACCATTCACGAACAACGCCATCACTCATAAAGCTGTCTCCATACACTCGACTCATTCTTCGATGAATTTCCGCTGCACTGTTCCCTTCTGCCTGCAAGAAACGAATAACAGCTCGCAATTCACACTTGGCGGCAGAATCAATAGCAACAGCCATGTTTACGTGACTGCAACTCAACAGAAAATGGCGTATTGAACTCGCCATTGACAGAGCGTGTGGAGGGGGAGATGCTCAGTCGTCTACTACGCACACGAACCACCTGCCGTATGCCTGACCATTATACTGTACGATCGGAGGTTGAAAAAAAAAACAACCCTCGTATTTAAGTAAATACAACCCTACATGTGAATCTACAGCACTACATGTATATTATTACCTGCACCATGCAACTTTATGACAGAGTACATGACCTCTGTTGATAACAAATTGTCTCAAACTTCACATACAGATTATACTTGCCAATCTATTATTGCAAATACTGCAGGACATACACCACTTTGCAAGCATTGTTCTGGAAGTTGTGGATGTTTGCAAAATGCTGCATCTGTACTTTTTTATTTAAATGATTGATCATTTCTGAAAGATTCATGGCGAATGTTGTTGGAAAATCCATTGTTCGAAAGAAATTTTAATAATTATATTAAAGTTTGCATATATCCTTGAATCACCTATTAAGTAGAGAAATTTTATTTTTCACACGTCAGTGCCCCAAATAATTATAGTAATTATACTCAACCATTAAGAACAGAAAAAATATATAAATGTTAATTATATTCAAACAAATCCATTTTAGTTTAATACAAAAGCAACATACGAGTATTAATGCATATATATTTAATCTAGTATCCCAACTTGTGCCACCTACACCAATGAATATTAAACACCACCATCATACGTATAAATTTTCAGTTAATTATTTTACCACCACACAACTATTCATAATCTTTTGTACTGCATTTGATTGCATCATTAATTGTCACATTCTTAAAAAAAATTAAATAAGGTTAAGTTCTGAGGTTTCTACTAGGCTCTGCAATATTCCTGAAGGTACTAGGCATACATACAAAGCTACTAGATATTATATACATATACATGTGTGTCTATGTGTAAAACATAAAACATGAAAGTAAACTTCTAATTTTAATTTTGCAACAGCCCCTTTATTCTTCATTTTAATTTGGGCATTTCCCCTTTCTATCCTAAAAACAGTGCATATTTTTAATACACCAATTTAAACTGCAACATTTCAAATTAATCTACATTATATTTTCGTGTGAAACCCCGCAATGCAGACACCTTTTACCCGATTACAGATCAAGATTTCTTTAACGAACCAAAAACCTCTGATGCTCTCATGCTTCTTCTGAATGCATAGTAACTCTTCTGCCTTGTTTACTTCATATTAAGATGCTGTCACTTACCTCTCTATCTATTCATCATATATCTTAAATGTAAATTTCAAAGAATATTACGATATTTACAATATGATGTTAAAATGCTAGTTATAAAGACAAAAACTAGTTATGTTTTAAAATTTTGAAATCTGTTATGATTATTTAAAATAATTAATGGATGCATAAAATTTTTATAATTGTGATATTCTATGCAAAATTTTGAAACGCTTTCTCTGAAGAATTACGATCATTATGTGGACTTTATAAAATCTCAATGTCTTTTTAAAATTTAACTGAAATACTGATAATTAATGAAACTCTCAAAATTACATTTGAGAAAAAAAACATTTTCTAGACTGAACTCAAAATGCTCTAGTCTCAAACATATAGTGCTAAAAGTATGTGTTCTAGGTTACTTTAAAAATTATTTAGTTCAAAATTTTATGATTTGTACTTTTTATATTATATTTCCCTTCTTTTCTTGTTATAATGCTTTTTCACTCATATAGAAGATATAAAAAATGAAAGCAAACTTATAATTTTAATTTTGCAACAGCCATTTGCACATTTATTCTTCATTTTAATTTGGGTACTATCCCTTTCTGTCCTAAAAACAGTAACTGTTTATAATATACCAATTTAAACCGTGTCATTCAAACGAATCCCCATCACAAATTCTTGCAAAACAAAGCAATACAGATAACTTTTATCCAATTACTGAATGGTATTTCCATTCAAAACTGAAACCTTTCTCTAAAACTAAGCCTCCATATTGGACACTAGTTACTTTTTGTTCTTCTGCTTCACAGTAAACATGCTCTTGCTTTCAAATAGATTTCTCAAATTTATCCAATGTAAAATACTAAAAGAACAAGGCATATAGCGCCCACTTGAGTTGTGATGGATTAAGTAAAATCGTGTGCCAATCATGAATAAACTGGAAATAACTGAATTTGGTAACATCTGCAAGTTTTTTTATGCATGCATCCATTATGCTGATCAACTGTTTCTAAGTTATTAAACACACATACATAAGATTAAATAATCACCTGTATTACTTTAATGTTTTAGTTTATATTAAAGAACTTAAAACAGCAAATGACTTAAAATACACTTATTACAAATTACAGCTTTAAAAACAAATTAATAAAATTATATGTATATATAGCTGCATAAATATATGAAATTATTGAATTAAAAATATAATTAAAGAGTACATTTATTTATAAATATAAAATCTTTTAAGAGATTTATATATCATTAATATAAAAATTGATTCTCTTTGCTTAATATATGGCAGATAAGTTCTACTAATGACATTTTCATTTTTCTTTCAAATACACCAATTTAACTATTGTGAGAATCTTTAGTCATGCTACAATCAAACATGTAATTTTGATAATAAAAAATTAACATGTTAGTCATTAATTTCTAAAGAAATTCATGCAAATTAGAATGTTACATATAACAATGGGGCATAAACATATGTAGTAGCTGTATTATGGTGCAAAGAAAGAAAGTATGCAGCTCATGAGTATGTCAAAAGCAGCAGACAAACACATGCATGGGTTCTTAGAAAGTTTCTCCCTTGCACCTGAATTTGCATACTTAAATATTAGACTGTTAATACTTCCATGCACAGTAAGTGATGAGGGTGCAAAGCAGCTGTCTACACTGCCAAAACTTTGATTCTTACTTCCAAGTCCAAATCCAGAAAATCCCAAGTTGTTTATGTTAAAAATTGACTCTGAATTTACACGCTGATCCAGTTCTTTTTTTAGAGCATATTTTTGTTCTCGCTCAGATTGTAGTGCTTCCAGAGCTTCTTCAAGTTGCTTCTCTGCAATTCGCTTCAAAGAAAATAATTCTTCAATTTGCCCCTGTGCAGCTTCAAGTTCTTCCTGCAGACGCCTGACTTCATGCTTAGCTCCTTCAAATTCAACCTAATGAACAAAAATAGGAAAATTAAAATGCAGATAAATAAATATTAAATATGCAATACTGAATGCTACATATATTTTTAATGAAAATAATATTCACATGCAAGCAGGAGGAGACATTAACTAGAGATCAAATCCAGAGCAGGATTGTTAATGGCTGTTAAATGTCATAAATTTTCAAGCACAAAGAACTATGATGAATCTTTATAGTTCTTTCTTACAGAAATATTTCAGATTTATTTGTTGCGCACAAATCACTCAAAATATATTTTCTTAGACTATAATTACAAGAAATTCAGACTTCTCTCTCTCCTTATACGCTTATTTTTAATTATAAATGTTCTGACTGATTACAAAATATTGCATATTAATTATAAATGATACCTAAGATTTCAAACAAAAAATACAAAAAGTTTTTAAAAAATTAATTAATTGCATGATTTTTGTTTGCTAGAAAACGTTTAAGAGCTATAGTTAAAAATAAAAATATATATTTGCTTAAAAATATTAAAAGAAAAATTAGCCTCTAAAAACTTAGCAGAAATACACGAACATCTTTTCAAACAAAATTTTATTTACTGTAGAAAAACTCAAAACAAATTTATACTGTGAAAAATCATGCAGAGAACATTTACACAAATTATGTTTGATTTTATGAGATAAAAACTTACTTTCTGGTTTATCTGTAACCAAGAATGTCATAAATGCTACAATATATGACAAATTTGGATTGCTTACTAACAAATATATTCAATAATGCATTCAAAGCTATGTTTATTTATATCCCTAAATGGTAGAATTTGCATCTTAATAAAGAATTGGTTTGGAAATACTTTTACACCCGAAGTTCAACAACACTTGAAATCAAGTAATTCATCAGATGATACAAAAATTGTCTTGATTACATAGACAGAGATGCCAACTTTGAAGAACTCTATCATTAACAATTAACTGAATTAAGATTGTGACACTCAAGCATTTCCTTGATTGGAGAGAAATGATTCAACAATATAAACTGGATGATACACCACAAAACAGACACATTACTTAGCAAATGAAACAAAAAATCCTGTAACTAAACATGGAAAAAAGTTTACCTTATCCCTGCTATGTTTTAGTCAAATTTTTTTTTTTTCCTGCTTTACTGCAGCCAAATCTTCACTGCTAAATTTATTCGGGTCATGAACAGTGTTGTGAATAAATGATTTCACTTTCTGCACATGAAATGCATACAAAGCATCAAGGATACATCAAGTCCAAGCTGCGTTTGATTCCTTTGCACAGAGCTGAAAATATATTCAATTGGTGCACTTGTAATATGAGGTACCATCAGTCAGACACTTTGACAAATATGCACAATTAATAATTGAAAACGACAAAGCCAAAATCATTGCCAAACGATCATATAAAAGCAGCCTCAAAATTACAGGAGTGCTTGAAATCATCTGCAAGCCATGCTGCAACAGACATCTTTCATTCAATATTCCATACATCTTAACTACAATTCTGAGCATAGCAGATAGCTCAGCAGATAGCACCCTGCAGATAAATTAATTCAATGAAAGACAATGAACATGATGAAGCTCTGTTGATGACACAGGTTGGTGGCAAAAGTTCCTATACTTGAACTTGCATTAGAGTGCCAGCATCCTTAAAAACTGCTAAAAAAGGAAGAGGATTGGGGCATTTCAATAAATTAAAACTTATTTTCACTGAAGTGACAAACTGCTATACATATATGGGCAAAAAGGATGTACATGTTTTTATTTATTTATAAAATTAACTTTAAATTTCTTTTTTCGAATCTGAAATAAATATAGACAGTGAATTTAACCAAACTTTCTTAATAAAATTTTTAATATTCTATCAATCAGGTGGCAGAATACACAATGTCGACTTTGATCCTCCCCCAATCACTCAAGGGTCTGAAGTGTGATCTTGACCAACATTAACACTATGTAAATCGATGTATTATTATTGGCTATTATGCAATTCCCTAGCCAGCAGATTTCTGAAAAAGACATGCAAGAATCTCAGTTAGACAGACAAAAAATAATATTTACTAAATAACTGCTTCATTTTGTCGAGTATCATACTCTTCACTCCTATATTTTGTGAAGTAGATTTTTTAAAATTCATCAATTGTTTCATCTGGTGATCTGAAGGTCTGGACATTAAATGATTCCAGATATTGGAAATCAAATTTTCAGACTTTGCAGTGTACAGCTTCAATCCAGAAAATACTGAAGTAGCCTGAAAACACAGGCCATAATAGTGGGGAAAGTAACAAAGAGGTTTAAGAAAGAAAAGATTTCAAATGACAGTTTAATGAGAATTCTCAAAAAGGGAACGATGGGATTTGAATTGTGGAATAATTACTGAAAAGTAAAATAAAAAGAAATTGGGAAAAAAAAAAAAAGCCTAAATAACTTACGTTGAAAAAAATGTTTAACTAAATAAAATATATGATAAGCTTTCTTTCTTTTTGTAAATTATTATTAAGGTAAAAAATACTTCATTATTTCATGAGAAACCACTTTATACACTCATTGCCATAGAAATTTGCGAACCAAGAAATAATTGTGGGATCGTAACGAAACTTGGCATGAAGGTACATGTCGGGTAGATGTGCAAATGATTAGAAATGCAGTGTGATTACACATTGCATAATGCGACTAGAAAGTGTTGAACTTCGTTCTTGGAGTATAAAATAGGTAAGCAGAGCTTGTTTGAGTGTACTTAATCTTTTGCTAAGGAAATGTTGAGGTAGACATACGGTTACACTACCATCGAAGTCAATATCATCAGCTGCCAGAGTTCAAGAGGGGAAGAATAATTAGGATGATGGAAGCTGGGTAGTCAGCTCGGTGAGTAGCTCGTCAGGTAAGCTGTTCTGATTTTACTGTGAGGAGATGTTGGGTGGACATAAGAGACGTCATTTACATGGCGACCAGGCTCAGGACGATCTCAACAGACTAGTTGTTGAGAAGACCATCACATCATATGACATGCATGTGTAGAGCCAACTGCCTCGTTGGCTGCTATCCAGACACAGACAGCAGCTTCATCCCAAACCCTTGTGGGTCCCTCTGTCATCCGAAACCATTGCAAGGAACCAGGTTGAAGAATATCTGATATCGCGGCGTCCATTACGTGTGCTGCCAATGACACCCACCCACCGACACCTCTGTTTGGAGTGGTGTCAAGCACAACAGGATTGGACTTTAATGGAATGGATGCAGGTCGTCTTCAGTGACGCATCTAGATTCAATTTGACCAGTGATGACAATTGTGTTCGTGTGGGGAGGCCCCATGGTGAAAGCCTCAGTCCTGCCTTCGCTTTACAGCGACACACCGTTCCCACAGTTGGTATGATGATATCGGGTGCCATTGCTTACGATACATGGTCACTCCTTTATCAATACATGGCACAATGACAGGCCAGCGATACGTCCATGACATCTTTCAGCCACATGTGTTGCCACTCATGGCAGGGCTCCCAGGAGCCTGATTTTAACAAGACAATGCTCAGCCACACACAGCATGGATCTCACAAGACTTCCTCCCCCACATTAACACCCTTACCTGGCCTGCTCGATCCCTAGATTTGTCACCAATCGAGCATATCTGGGATATTTTGGGACGGCAAGTTGGACAGCTTACGAGATTGGCCGAACTAGAGGCATGTTTACAGCAACTGGTCTCAGGACACCATATGAAACTTGTATGCCTCAAAGCCCGCTCGTATTGCATCGTGCATTCGCGCTAGAGGTGGTCCAACAGAGTACTAAAACTTCCGTTCATGAGTACTTTTTCTTCAATAAATGATTTTTTTTCATTTGATTTTCTAATCACTTACTTATATCAAAGTAGTCATGCAACCATAATTTTTAATATGAATTTTTGTTACTATTCCGTTAAGAGTAGCATCAGTTAAAAATGAGAAGAAAACAATGGTACAACAACATGCCAAATATCATGCCTTGAGAATTTGATATCTGAAATATTGTGGCTCAAGATTTCTAGTTCTCATTTGAAATATCATCACTCATTACTTTTTTACCTAATTCGGCATTTTTTTAATATGATAGATTACACAATTTCACTTTTACCTAACGATGAAGAGGCTGCCATAAGATTCATTCAAGACAAAGGTATAATTCATAATAATTCATAGGAACAGATTTTGTTCTCAAAATCATCCAATGCAGTTAACTTTTGATGGTCCTATATGGCACTGTTACGTACATTCTTGCTGTGAACAAAAGGATTGAGAACCAAAACATTGTTTGAAGGCTCACGTCTTTCCTTCCTCAATGCCATTTGTTTTTTCTATCTGTGGTGTCAAGAATTGCCGTCAATTGAATTTTGCCAACTTCAGTTAGAAATCTGCCACAGTGCAACAGCAGATTGGAATATCCGCTTAAAAGTTTTTTCACAAAAATTAAAAACAACATTTCTTGTTGTCATTCCCAATCGTTGTGCTACAACATTGATGACTGCTATTCAGGAAACATTGCAGAAAGTATGTAAAAAAGAGGAATTCAGAAATGCTGGGTATGAACATTTCACTGTAAATCACAGTTATAATTTTATAGACTCCGAAACAGGATGCATATCTAAATTGTCGGGCAGTGCTAAGTGGAGAAATAAACATCAGCGGGGCACTGCTTGCCACCATTTAGAGCCATATATAATAGAATTTATGTGGCATTGATAATTCTCTGGGAAAATATAATTAGAGTTCCTGGATGTCTTTCACTTTGGAATGAAGTCAATCAAGATCTGACTGTAAAAGACCCAGATGGTCTTTCTATAGGGCGTTTTTCAGTTACAAAAATTCATTTCGTGTAATGAATGAACCAGAATTACCTGTTCCACTACAAAATCCAATAAATTTGAAAACTTTATGGATTAATCTTGACCCGGATCAAAAAGTAACCAAAAGTAATACGAACCCCTCTATTTTGAGAGCTCTCGAAGCATTACACATTTTTTATCCTGAAAAAGAGTGGCTTCGGATCACTTCTGTCTGATGGCCCTAATGCAGGTGCCAGAGTTTTCTTTGAAATTTTCTCTTTCTACATCCCGGTGGGCCTAGGTTCTGCATTTGGTGGTGAAATTGCTGCAGTTCGCACAGCCCTGTACCAGCTGCTATGCCACTTAGAAAAATTCACAAGAGCTGTTACCCTCAGTGATTCCTGAGCTGCTCTGTTGGCTATCGTTTCAGATAAAAATCCCATATTACAGGACATATTGGACTATCGACATTATCTAAAAAACCTGGCATTACTTGAGTCCTCCAGTGAGTTCCTGGCCACTGTGGGGTTCCAGATAATGAGAAAGCCGACTTTCTGGCAAAAAAAGCTACTTTAACCATGCAGAATATTTCTCATCCTATGCCTTTCCATACAGTTAGAGAGCTTATTAAAAGACCTTTCAATGTACATACTCAGGAAGATCTCTATCATTGTGTTTCTCATTGGAAGAATGCTATCCCGAATTTGTGTAACGGCCCAAGGTGTAGAGCAGTTACTGAATTCTGCCTTGCCAGTGGACATGACTGCCTATGATATCATCTCCATAGATTAAAAATTTTTTTTCTCAGAAATGCACTCTGTGCAGCTCTGAAGAGGTGATGGACATCGCACATCTTCTCCACTGTCTTGCTCCGCACAAGACTTTTCTTGCCAAGCATTATTGGGAGCCAAGAGATATGTTAATATTAATGGACTTTGTTGCAGCTTTTTTTTTCCTTCTTCTTTTTTTAATATTGTGCTGCTGTATTCTGTGTTCTTGCTTTTTGTTGTAACTGTTGACAATCTGCCATTGGGGGGGGGGAGTGGCATTTTTTATATTCAAAAGCTGAAATATATTCAAAAGAAATTTTTTCTGCAATATTGAATGATATCTGTAATTTTATGGTACCCGTTTAGGTTGAATTTCGTTTTGTTACTTTTTATTTATGTGTAGAATATTGTAGATTAATAAATTAAAAAGAAAAATTTACTTTCTTCAAGAATAAATAAATTTAAAAAAAAATTCACATTTTATGGACCTAATAATTTTTTTTTTCTTTTTTAGTCTTTTAAGCTCTATTATTATCTCATAGTTTTATATTTGACAACAATTGGTGGGGAAAAAAAGCAGCACATTTTTAACTGATGCCACTCTAAGAGAACAAATACTGAATTTTTAAATCATATTTCAACTGATAGATTCTTTCAGGGAATCACATTTAAATATTAGAAGTATCAAAATCACATTTACCTGAGATGAGCGAAGTGATGAGATCTGCTTTTGTAAAGATATATTTTCTTCTTCCAATTCATTATTATCACTTAAAAGTCGAGCCTCGCGTAGTTTCAGTTCTTTTAATTCTGCTTTATAATTTCTTTTTTCCCATTCACTCACATCACAGTTTTTGGCAAGATCAATGTTTTCTTGCAGAATTCTCTCTTTCTCTACTCCAACACGAGATACTTCTTGCCTAGCCTAGAACAAGAATACAACGTTTAAACTTGAGCAGCATACATGAAAGAAGTAATGAAACAGTGAACTATGCGATCGAGCAGTATACAAAAAGTCTGAAACAAAAAACAGTTCTTTCATGTTAAATGAAAAGTATATCAAGTATCACATTACATTAGGCTATTTATTACAAAGCCACATATGAGGCTATATTAGCAAGAAAATGTTCATGAAGCACTCTGAAATGGAAACAAGTTTATACCAGCATTGTAAAATGAAAATCAGATAAAAGCCTAAAGATGGCAGCATGCTCAACTGCTAGGGGTTAGACTATATTTAAAGGTACCCCTTCGATTATCGCCAAGTTATCGTTTCATTTATGATAACTTGAGTACTTGTATGTTATGGAAACCCTATTATGACATAATTGGTTGCGTAACTATGGTGAATTTGACTGATGGGAAAATGTTTGCAGGATGTCAGTTAGGAAGTATGTCGCGTATTCTGTGCTTTGCATCATAAAATGGCTGCCCATGGTAAAGTGGGTTTTTGGTGGTATAGAACAAGACAGCAGAAGGTATGTTGGTTAGATTATAGCTAAGGGTGCCTATCGCTAAGTTGCTGTTTTATTTATGGTAACCTGAGTAGCTGAATGTTATGGGAACCCTATTATGACGTAAATGGTTGCATGATTGTGGTAAATTTGAATGATGAGAAAAGATTTGTTAGGGCTTGTTTGCGTGTTGTATGTCAGTTAGGAAGTACGTTGCGTACTGAGTGCTTTCCATTGTAAAATGGCTGCCGGTGGTAAACTGGGTGTTTCGTGGTAGAGAATGAGATGGCGGAATTTTTTTTCTTTTTTTAAGTGGTTGAGGACAAAAGAAAAGAAACTTCGTTGGATGTAATTCAACAGAATTATAAGTGTTGTGTTTGTACAAAGGAAATGTGTGTGGTCAAACGTAAAGATCGTTCAGATGGCTTTGAATGGGCTTGTCGCAAGAAAGGTTCAAATGCTAACCATATAAAGTGCTCCATTACTGAGGACTATAGCTAAAATGATTATTGCTTCCAGAGAATTTTCAGTTTTTAGTTTTGATCAATTTTTTTTTTTTTTTTTTTTTTTTTTTATTTGTTATTTGAAACATACTTATAAAAAATTAAGAGAAGGATGAATGGAGAGATGGGTTCTTATTTCTGTACAATGTCAGAAATAATTTTTGATCACAAACTGTATGTAAAAAGTAAATACACTGCTGTGCAAAAATTAAGGACGAGACGGTTTTTTCAATATAACTTTGTACAAAAGCTTTCCAAATCAACACATTTAATACCGCAAGATCCCCAATACGTAAGGACATGAGTAATGTAAGCAACACTTACTAAAAGAGAAATCAGAGGGATAAAAAGAAGCTTTATTGAAAAAGTAGCATGGAGCGCAATGCGACTGAAGGCCGAAACATCCCTGTGATGGGTGTCCAGCAAGAAACATCCGGTCTTTAATAGGGGATATGATCTCCCCTGACTGCTAGGCAGGTTTCACATCATTTGTGCATGCTGGATATGTGGTTGTTAATGAGCTGTTGAGACACTGCTGCTCGTTCCTCTTGTAGCACCAATCGCAGTTTCGGAATCGTTACTGGCGATAAGTTACGTGCTGCCACGAGTCTCCCTAGTAAGTGCCGTACATGCTTGACGGGATTTAGATCCAGAGAACTTGCCGACCAATCCATGTGCTCAATATCTTCACTCTCCAACAGCTCTTCGACAGTAACT
>KK117210.1:445606-480728 GCA_000611955.2 Stegodyphus mimosarum
CAATGTTGAAGAGGTTATTGCGTGTTCCCCGCTCTGTCCAGATGTGTATGTGTCTAGAATCGCAACTCAGACTAAATCTGCTCTCATCTGTAAAGAGTACTCGTCCCCATTCATTGTCTCTCCAATTCCGGTGTTTCCGGCACCACAGAGAACGCCTTCTCCGATGGGCAGGCGTTAGAGGTACACACCATACAGGGCGTCGTGAAAACAGACCACCATCATGCAGTCTTCTGGCCACGGTAAAACGTGATTTCGGTCATCCAGTCGCCTGTGTCATGTGTCTAGCGATAAAAAAGTAAAAGGGTAAAAGCATCCAGATGTCGTGTAACAGATTGATTATTCTCCATTTCTCGCTGAGGCAGCAACTCGGTGTGATTTTAACTGCTATACGGTGTGCAATCTCTTTGCCAGAAATACTGATCTTACACCAACAACATGCTTTATACTACTCAGACACTCCCCCATTACGTCTACCTGCATATCTGCGCATGTGCTACCGTACATCACCTTACTTAATCTCCTGATTGGTCTTTCTGTCCGCTCTGCCTCTTCGGTCAGCTGATATACTAATTTTTCGACTTCGTCCTTAATTTTTGCACACCAGTGTATGATTAATATGTAAGTTCTTATTTTTTTTAAATTAAAACTTAGCAATAATCTTAGAGCCACTTAAATAATAATAATATAAAAAAAGGCCTTAATAATAAAGAAGTATTTTGTGTTTTAAGTATGCGGTAAAATTACAGCATGATAAGAGCAATACACTGTGTGGTTTTCATAACTAGCAGGAACATGGCCAGCAATAAACAGTATACACAAGACATCTCTCACAAACAGATATGGTGACAGAGTTTAGTAAACTAAATTAAATGACTGATATCTGAATGAACCTTATTTTCTACACCTTTAAAAGTGCAGCATAACTTTCTGTTAACTGAGTGCTTGTCTATCAAAAGTTATTGTTTTACTGCCCCCAATGAGCAATAAAATAATATTTGCATAATTACTTAAATATAACATGCATAGATATAAAAATTAAGACAGCTTTTTTAAAATTTAAAATGCACATGAAAAAAAAATTAAAATAAACTCACCTGTTTGAGCTCTTTTTCTAATTCTAAAACAGTAGATGTAAATGTTGCTTCTTTACTAGCTGTTTCAAGCAACAAACTTTCTTCTTGTTCAATGCCACTTGAAGCAGTAACTTTCTGATTAGTTTGATACTTTGCCAAAGCCTAACAAATTAGAAAGATGATTAGCTTTTAATAAGTTGATTTTTATCCAAGAAAGTTAAATTTTTTTATGTAAATACAGCTGCATGATAAAACACAGCAACAGGTATATTATAAAAAAAAATTTTAAGTATAGTTGAGAACCTACTTGACTGCAAAGTCACAGAGTAATGTTTATTTTACCAAATACGTTCATTTTATACAGTCAGTTTTAATTTTGATAAAAGTTTGCAATTGGGTGCCAGTTGCTTTTTTTTGACAACAAGATCGGTGCTGGAATGCACAATTTCAAGACGGCCGCTACACAAAACCAAAACAAGAATTCAAAGAATTTCACAAACTCTGTGTCCATGTACAGATCGACCTATTTTCACTTAAAAAAAAAATCGGAGAATTGCATAAACTAGTCACTGCACATTGCCTTGACTTTGTCCACGTGCACATCGATTTATTTTCAATTAAATAAATCAAGAAGCTAAAACCATGTTGAAACTCTCATGGTAACCAGAAATGGGGTTTCATCGCCAAAACTAAACAAAATTTTTCGCTAATCGAAAGGGCAGCCAATTCTACACTAGAGCCAAAAAGTCAATTTCAAAATTTTTGTTTTCTGTTTAAAATGCTTATTTCATGCAATTTGTCCCCTTGTCCAGTTTGCAAAAGAAAGAAATTTTTCTCTGCATTACTTTTTGTATAATTATAAAACATACATACTTTCAGATTTCAAGCATGGCTACTAACAAATATAATCGAAAACTGAACTTTGCCCAAAAGAAAATATATACCTACAATACTATTTTTTGGAATGCATATGTTATTGAAAATGCTGACTATCATTCCTGCATATAGTTCAGGCTAAGAAAGATGTATAACTTTGGAAGGAATTGTAAAAATAATAAAACAGTATAATGCCTTAATGAATAAAACACACTAGTATAAGAGGTTATTTTTCAGAAATCACACAAATGTAAACTGAAAATTTTTTGTTAATAATTAACATACATACAAGCAAACAAAACACCGAAAAACATTAAATAAAAATAAAATTGATGATGAATCTGAAAACAATAATTCAGAAGAATTTTGAGCAATATTAAAAAAAAAATCCAACCTATAGTGTGCGAAATGTAGAACTGCTTTAATTGAATGATGAATTTCCAAAAGATTAAGTCACAGCTTAATTTAAAAAGCATGCTACTTCAGATAACTTATAATTGATTACACGAATTCATACTTTAAATTAAAATAACATAACCAAAAAGCACCTTTCATTAGCAATAATTATAGACAAAATTACCCTATATTAGAAATGAGCCACTTGTACAGCCCACCTGTAGCTGGCACATTCCAAGTTATAATAAATAAAACCAAGAACAAATTAATAATATGCCATTGTTCAGCTGCTCAATTATTGTTGGAATTAAGAGATACAAAATACACCCATTTTGTTCCAGTAATCTGGCTATTTTCAGGATTCAAAAATAAGAGATAAAAATTTTAATGAAAGTTAATGACACTTTAGAATTCAAAAACTGTGTTTCACAATAAGAATCTTATAAAATTTCAATGGTTCCGTAATGTAAAATTATATTTATTTACAAAATAAAAGCTGAATCTTTTACTATTATTAATATAAGCGCACACAGTCTGGTAAATACGCAAAATTTTCAGTTAGAAAATGTATGTCCGGATTTGAATGGAATTAAACATTAGAAACGTATCTATCAAGAGACATCAAAAACTGAATTCACCTCACGCAACAACTCTAGCTCAGCTTTAGAAGAATCGTAACATGATTCCAGTTCTTCGCACCTTTGCTGAAGGGCTTCTTTTTCGTCCAACAAAACTAGCCCATACTGAGCGGAGAGATTTTTCTCATGAGTTGTTTGTTCAAGCTCACATCCTAATCTTTCTAATTCTTGCTTTAGTAAATCACGCTCTCGTCGCAAAGATTCTAAAGTCTCAGTCATTGTCGATAAACGTATTAAAACTTTAAATCGGCATGTTGATTACAAATCCTTCGATTTGACGGTACATCGCAAATTTTTGTAAAACATTTAATTTAAACGTTCCACAGAACAGGTTCATTTCTAAAACTGTTTTAATTATATTTTATTATGGTTCAGCACTAACGAAGTGCTATCAACATAATTTATCTACCAGAAGTTCCTTTCACAGTCACGAAAACAACACAAATTAATAGGCGAACTGAAGAAACAACGGCCGACGACACCGATGAACATACTGCCATCTTTTCAATGCTTAATGAATAAACTTTATGAACAATGCAAATATGTCGCAGAATCATTCAATCAGAAGCTGAGGCAAGAAAATTAGACCTAAGCATAAATGAAGATGAAACAAAATTTTTAGAATTTGCCCATAAATCTAATAATCCGTCGCCATTGACTGTGAACGGCTACACTTTTGAAAATGTGGCACAGTTGAAATATTTTTGAACTATTGTCACTAATAATAATGATTTATCTATGGGAATTAATAACAGTCTCCTCATTGAATATAGATGCTACCGTAGTCTATAATCTTAAAAACCTGTTCAAATCTCAATTTATCTGCCATAATAGTAAAATTAATACATATATATAAAACCCTGTTACGCCTTATCATAATATATGGCTGCACGTGCTGGACAATGACTAAAATAATTGAAAATAACTACGGATCTTTGAACGTAAAATACTAAGAAAATATTTGGCCCTGTTTATGAAAAGGATGTTTGGAGATCAATGTATAATAATAAAATCTACCAAAAATTTAGACAGCCTGATATTATCAAGGCCAAAAAAGACCACAGTATTCGATGGTTGGGTCATTTATACAGAACTGAAGACACAACCCAGTAAAACAACTCACATATATGAAACCTATGGGAGGTAGAAAGCGAAGAAGAGCCACCAATTAGGTAGCTTGATGCTGCTGAGGAGGACATTAATACCATACATACGGGAGATTACAGGAGTATTGCTATGAATAGGTCCAGATGGCGTAGGCTGATTGAGACGGCCTTGGCCAACAGTAGGCTATAGTGCCTCAGAAGAAGAAGAAGAATGCAAGTTATAAATATTTTACTCATGTAGTAGTATAAATCAACTTTAAAATACCCCTTTCATTGTACAGAATTGAATAAAACACGTATTTCAGTAATTTAGGAAGTGCATGAAGTTTCGAATGCCAGTTAAAAAAAGATTAAGATTTATTAACAAATTTTATATATGTTAAAAGTATGGAACAGACAACATGGCTAAAAATTCAATTAAAAAGTACTTGTTTATATCCCGATTAGCGTATGAAACAAATTTCGATAATTGTTTAAAAATATTGCACCTGAGAAAGTAGGAAATATTTTTCTACTCTCTAGTTAATATCATATTTTTTTGATTCAGTAACAGCATAGATACAGTAATTTATGAGTAACTATATCTATGAGTAACAGTATAATAGTTTATCCATGCCAAAGAATAGATTTTGAATATTGTATCTTTATAATTACTCAAGAAATATTAAATCTTTTAGTGAAAATCGGTTTTTTTTCATTTCTTTTTTCGTTTTCGGTCACTGGTGAGGCAAATGTCAAATGAGTTGACATTTGCCCCACTAGTGGCCGAATGATTAAAGAGTGCTGGATGCTGGGTATTCGACCTGAGTTCAATCCCAGGAGAACCGGCTAGCTGTATGATTAATTTCCAAGGCTTTCTCTCATTTGTAAAATGTATATGAACCAGTTTCTCTTATAACGTTCTCCACGAAGGCCTTCCCCATAGGCGAATAGCCCTGGGACTGACTGAATATCGCCTTACACATAGGCGATACTAAGTCACAAGATTACATTATTTAATGACATTGAAACTACCAGATCATTGGTAGGAGATATCCAAGTTGTACTTAACGATCCAAATGTGACTTTGTCCGCTTAAGATAAAAAGTATTACATTTTTTCTTTGTAAAGGCAATTAATCAACTGTGTAGGCAGGAAAACGAGATTGTCTATACTAAAATAAACGAATGACAATCCTAAAACAACAAACTTGCTAAACAGTTTCAAGAGCTTAAAAAGTTCTGAGAAACTCTTCAAGCCACAGTGGTTTCAAAGAACAGAGAAAAAAAAGTTGCGCCATAGACAAATAGACACTGAATCTGATGAGGAGCCTTCTCTCAAAACCAGTAATCGATATAAATAATTAGAGAAACCAATAGTCGACACGCAATTGGATAACGATGATGAACCATCCACTCAGTAAACTACCAGTCCAAAATATCAACCAAACAAGAGGGACACCACTCCCGCAAATAGAAAAACAAACTATAACCCCCAAACGACAAGAAATGATAAAGTGCCCATTATAGTCGTAGACAATGTCCCAAATGCCGATGAATTCTTAAGAAACTTAAACAAGTAAACAGAAAAAGAAATAACTGACACCTTAAAAGAACGCCGCTTCGAAATACAGCCAGCAGACTCAGAGTCACATCGATTCATTCGCAAAATAGTAGAAGAAACAAATCTTAAGTCTCACACTTACTTAATGCCCGAAGAGAAGATTTTAAAAATTATAGAGGCTTACCTATCATTACAGACCCCCAAATCATCATCCAATATTTACTCGACAAAGGATTCCCTACTAACTTTATTATATTATTAAGAAATAGAAGAGAGAATAAGTCAATGCCACTATTCTTACTACACATACCAAAATCAGAAGAAAATCAGGAAGAATTCAAAATATCAAACGCATTGGTTACATGAACGTATCAGTAGAATCATTACGCAATAAACCCGGCCCTCCACAATGTTATAGATGACAAGGAATTTTTCATAGTTCCCTGCTCTGTACCAGAGACTGGATATGCGTCCGTTGCGGAGGCAACCGTAAAACTATAGAATGCACCCATAGCCGTGACTAACCAGCCATACGCTACCAATGCAAATGTTCTCAACCAGCCAACTTTTCTAACTGTTCAGCCAGACCAAAGAACAAACAAGCTCAATTTCAACCAAGCTCGGCACCAGCAATCAATCCTTGGACAAAAAGAATGAAGACTTTCCTCTACTAACATGAAACAACAATAATGAAAATCTCACTCAAATCTGTATTCAAAAAGAAAATCCAACAGAAGAAACTATCAGCACCGCAGAAGCTTTCTTTCAGACCTCTTCGACTTCTCTTAGGTAAAGACAATCTGGACAATAGTGATACAAGGTCTTAAAACATTACAAACAAGAAGACAAAATAATCGCAGTAGTCGAAATAATTGAAAAAAAAATAGGAAATCAACTTTAATTCCAATAATTTCAGCAACAGGTGCAATATAAAAATCCTCTCTTGGAATGCTAACGCTCTTTACCCTAAAAAAGATTAATTATCCATCCTCATAATAGAAATTGAATCTGACTTAATACTCAGACAAGAGACTCACCTTAGACCAACACTTAGAGTACTATTTGTTAATTACAGCATACGGAACGGATCGGGAGACTGAAAGAGGGGCGGCATAATCACATTTCTTAAAAGGAGTATAAAACATTCTCTCAAATACCAAATACCAGCACCATTTTCGAAAGTAACACAATAGAAATTATCATAGAACGCAAAACATTTAAAATACCTAATGTATATATCCCACCAAATAACAATTCTAGCTCACAAGAACTACTTCACCTCCTAAATTCCAATACTTCTACCATTATCGGAGAGGACTTTAAGGCCAAACACCCCTGTTGGAACATGGGACCCGTAAACAGGAAACGAAATGACATATTCAACCCCATTCAATCAAATAATTGCAACATTCATGCCCCAGGCAAGCCCACCCATTACAAATTGGATCATGTAGTTACATATTGTAGTTACAAATTGGATCAAATACTCAGAAATTCTGAATAACTCCATACAATAAAGTCCTTGCATCAACAACAAAGAAGAATTTCTCAAACTTTACCAACTGCATCAATTCTGCATTACGAGAAGCCACCAATACTTTTTACGTAAAGAAACCTTTCCACCCCTGCCTACCGACATAAGATATAGTATTGTAACAATGATCAAGGAGGATCGTACGTTTTACATTACAAGACTTCCTGTTTTCAAGAGAACTAATCTTCAGGTAAATTAACTATGGAAGCGTGTTAAGGGCATCCATTGTGTGGTTTCCGCGCGAACTATCATCCAGTGTCCGCTAAATTACCGGATGGTAATTTTCCACAGTAGAAACTCAGAAAGACCCCCTGTGCGGTTTCCTTTCGAATTTAACGTAAAAGGAAGAAAGAGCATTTTAGGGAGAGATTCTGCTTAGAAACTTTTTGTTTTAGATGGAGCTGTAAAAACGTCGCCCCACGCGACTGTTCAGAGCCGCTTCAAGCGGTAGTTTTTTGTATATATGGCTGTATTGACTAATGCTTTACCTTTATTACTCAAGAAATCTTTATTAAGTTTTAAAATAAATATTTAAAAGACCGCTGTTCTGGTTATTCATCCATCTTGGATGCTCTTGAGTTAGAGTATTAACGAGAAAAACCGATTCCGTAAAAGATGGCAAACCACCAAGGATCCACAACTCAAACGTCAATTAAACTGAATGCAAAAAGAAATCAACAGAAGAATTAAGAACTTTAAAATTCAAAAATGGACCAATTTCTTAAATAACCTGACTATAGAGAAAAATTCCCTATTTGACATTTTCCTCAAATTCAAGAAACCATATAAACCAAACCCACCCTTCCACAGACCTAGTGGAATTTCACATACACAGGAAGATAAAGTTAAGTTATTTCCGGACCATATCGAGAATACATTCACTCTTAATCCCACTCCGTACGATAAGAACCATATTCAATGACTCAGCTTGCTGGTCAATAACTTCCTTAATGCTCATGCTCCTTGCAACTTCACAATATGGTATCGAGGCTTCATTTACAAATTAATCACACTCAATTTCCTAGACCATTTCATTCGCTTAATTACCTCTTTTCTCAGCAACAGAATACCCAGAATTAAAATTGAAACTGCATTCTAAACTAGCAGACTAATCAAAGCTGGAGTCTCCAAGGGTTCACTTTCGCCGTATCTTTTTAATATGTATACGCAAGACATCCCTAAAGATCCACCTGTTCATCTTGCACTCTTTGCCGATGACACCACAATACTTAAAGTCAGCAAAGCAATCGTCGTAAGAAATCAATTTCAAAACTCTCTCATAAAACTGGAAAAATACCACACCCTTACCCTTTGCAGAATTAAAACAAACATTGATAAAACAAAAGCAATGATTTTCTGAAAGGGAAACATGAACTATTGACCTTCACGTCCTGAAATATTTGATGAAGAAATTGATTGGATTAATGAAACGAACTATCTTGGAGTCACCCTGGATAAAAAATTTACTATCAGAATCTACTTCTGTTCAGCAGCACAAAAATTTAAAATCACCTCTGCTACCATGTGACCACTTCTTGGTAGAAGAAGCAACTTATCTACAACAAATTAATTTTATATCACTCCATACTTCGTTCAGTTTTCCTTTCTGCAGCTCCTGTTTGGGGGACATGCAGCTAAAACCAATATAAAACAATTGCAACTACACTCGTTATCATAAATTAAAGAAAAATCACAAAAAATAGCGACAATTCCCTCAAAAATAAGGCAAACCGTGTAAAATTTTAATATGTTGCAAGTAAGAGTAGCTAAGTAAAATTGCAATATACAAATTAGTAGCGCTGCACTCGGAATACGTCATCTGCGAGGAGCATAAAAGTCCATGTTTGAGAGCAAGCCCACATATTTCACTGTGATAGTGACATCAGAAATCTGAGATAGCAATTGACCTCCAGACATCATTTGCCTGCAGAACTACGATAGAGAGCCATTGGAAGACTAGAGGCAGGACAAAGTCAAACAGAAGTGGCCAGATGGCTAAATGTGAGTCCTTCTGTGGTTCATAGACTTTGGAGGCAATTCCAAACCACAGATTCGCCATCTAGGAGGTTCAGCCAAGGACGGCCAACTGCAAGAATAGAACCGCTACTCCGACTCTTTTTAGATCCTCCCTTACTGCAGCCACCGGAAGGCTGGTGTCAACGTCAACTGTGCGTAGAAGACTTATCGAAGGTGGTCTGCATGCGAGGCGACCAGCCATTTGCGTGCCACTCACGTTACTATGTAGGAGGGACCGTTTGCAGTGGGCACGACAACATGTCCACTGGACACCTGATCAATGGATGGTTGTTCTCTTTACATTTGAGTCCAGGTTAGTCTAGAAAGCGATAGTAGGCGTTATTTTATATGGAGAGAACCTGGAAAACCCGTTATCATCTGTCAAATATCCGTGAAAGAGATGCATACAAAAGAGGCAGTGTCTGTGTTTAGGGTGGTATCTCTTTTAGGTGGACGCACAGACCTCCATGTCTTTCCAAGGGGAACCATGCTCAGGTTCATAGAGATGACATTCTTGATGCTTATATGCGCCCATATGCCGGGCAATAGGTGATGCTTTCCTGTTACAGGACGACAACGCAAGACCACACAGGGCTCACATCGTAGATGATTATCTTCAACAGGAAACAGTTACGCACATGGAGTGGCCAGCTCGATCCCCGAACTTGAATCCCATCGACCACATTTGGGATGCTTTAGGGAGACGTCTAGCTGCTCTCAATCCTCTCCCTCAGACCCTTGCCGCGCTTGCTACTGCTTTGCAAGAGCAATGGCTCTCGCTTCCTATGGAACGGATAGACCGCATAATTGAAGGCATGACACATCGCTGTATGTGCTGTATTGCTGCTAGAGGCGATCATATTTCATATTGAAGGTACTTTTCCTATAGCAAACTGACACCTTCGATTTGTTTATTTTATACATGGGCTAAATTCTATACTACCATAGTTAATTTATCTGGTAATTTCTTTTTATGTTACCTTACTATTATACCTTACTATGTGTTGTATATTGTGGGTAAGTTTCATAAAATTCTACATGTAACGTTTTCAGTAATCGTGATTTTTCCTTAAAATATGGTAACCAATGCACTACAAAATAAAATCTGGTGTGAAATTATCAATGCTCCTTGGTATATCCCAAGTACTTACATTCACAGTGACTTACAAATAGAGCCTATACAAGACTATATTAAACGCTTAGCGTTCAACTTGTTTCACACAGTACAGCCCGCAATAATAGCCTTATTAGCACACCCAGACACTCTCCGCACCCAAGAGAAAAACATTCGTACCCCTCTGACATCCTACACTCCTAACAACGATAACCGCAACTGACTCATTCACACTTAATTGATTTTGCGGTTTACTCCGGCTGCTCCATCTTGAAAGGTGGCCTCTCCCCCCATTCGCCGCAGCTAGCGAGGACAAGATTCTCTTCTCTCCCTTCCCACACCTCCTACTACATTACTCTTTCGTTTCCCCCTAGATTGCTTATCAGAAGACGAGTAAGATGTTTCTACATCTTAACCACTAAAGAATATAATACGACCTTCGTCGTCGTCGTGCATTATCTGTTATGAACCGATTTCTGCCTGAGTCGTCCAACTGGGTAAATGAATCGCAGCGCCAAATCCCGTCATAAACGATACTAAATTAATTTCCCATAGTACCTCCTTCCTTCAAGTGAAAAAGGCATTAAAAGTTATAGATATTTTTAATTAAAAGTCAGAGTTCTTCTAGAGCATGTTGTTATTAGAGGAGCAATGGGAAATGAAAAATCAGCTGAAGCAGCAGAAGTTGGGTCTTTTGCGAAGTGGAGACATATTAGTAGTTACAAAGTTCGAAAGAGTTCGAAAATCTCAAAGACTGTTGTTTTCAACTGGTCAGATCCCATGACGGTTTTCTTATCATGCATATCCCATTAACGTTTCGTGTTAAGTGCGCAAACTTTAAATAACCCATTTTATGGATTAGTAAGAGGAGATTTCAGGACACCATTTCTGACAAGGATATGGGTAAGTATATGCCCAATGTCGGATGCACGTTATGTATGAAATTGCTGTGGCTTGATGCTAGAGTTGGAGACAAGGTTTCCAGTCGCGAAGAATTACAATGGTACATCTGTAACCATCAGAAGGAGAAGCGTTAAAAGCAAAAATATAGAAGGGAAATTGACATGTTATACTAAATACCATTTCGGTAGATTTACTCTGGAGATCTTATTCGAGAGCAGAAAGCAGACTAAGCAAAACAATAGACAGAGATTCAGTCCAGCAAGTATTATTAGGGCATTTTGACCGCTTTTTGAGACTTCTGCATCATGGGCATACGTCAGGAATATCTTCAGGTCATATCTTCTGCATACGTCAGGAACTATAGCTTCGGTGACTATAAACTTGATTAAATCCATGTCCAGAAAAATAACAAAAGCTAAAAGTAAAGATATATCAAGATGCTATTACGGAAAGTCTCTAATACTTCTAGCCTCGCTGTGTAAATGCTTAACACACAGATGGAAAATAATTCATCGTCTTTAAAAATTAAATATCAAAGCTTGTATTAATGCTTAAAAAATCAATCAATTAGAAGTTAATTTTAATTAGCGTTTTATTAACACCTAACATATACAAAAAGATCAAAACATAAAATGAAATTACATAAAATAGTTTTTAAGTTTAGGGCATGTGTTCAAACAATAACATCTCACTTCTGCAGCTCACTTGCATTGAACTGAGTATTTTCTCCATATCATCGGTAGAGGGCGTTGCCAACGATATTCATTTGTTACAAGTTCCACATGCAAAATTCTTCTCATAATTTTGTCGCACATGCAAATGAAAAATCGTATAGCATGAGGTTTTACTGCCAAGGGTAAAATTATATGCGATTAAGACTTTATCTTTAATACACTCTGGCTAAAATTTGGCGTCTAAAAGTAGAACTTGGTAACAATCAAATAAGTTGGAAAGGAAACATGTCAATATGACGTTTAAAAAGCAACAATCTTTATTTGACGCCTACTTTGAATAATTAATTTTGTTATCAATAGAATGATATTCAAGACGTACCCCGAATTAAGGTTGCTTTTTTTTAAACTTTTCTTTCATTTTGGAAAAAGAAGACTTTTATTGCATAACTTCTTTTCAGGGAATTAAAAACATGTGATGTTTGAGGAGGGCCAATTATTTCTGCAAGAAAGAAATACAAAGTATTCAATTTATCTGTTTTTACCTCGTAGATGTGAAATGGGATGACATCAGGATTAATCTTCCATCAACAGTTCCATAATTAATATTTTAAAAGCAAAGAGTTATTCCTGCATCAGAGTTTACTGTCCTTGCAAAACTTGTGTTGCGTGCGTACGTAATAGACTGAAAGCACATAGAAGTGATGATCTTGATAAAAATTTATTTTACTGAAAGAAACACTTAACAGTTCTGGAACGTTTCACAAAAATACTCGTACATGTGTTCTTATTATCACAGAGTACAATCAGGAATTATACTTCAAACTACTAGGAACGTTAAAGACAGTGCAATACAAAGCGCATCTAAAAGGCGAAGCTGTCACGGATGTCTCAATACTCCGAATTCAGCTCTGAACTAAGGATTACTTCTGAGAAAATAATACTTTAAATAAATAATAAATTTTCTTCCGGCCGCCGAGAGGTTTCTAGCACTTCACAATTCTCGAAATTACTGGAAGGCATATGAGGGTCGGATACGGTTACAGCACATAAAGCATTAATTAAAGTTATTCAATTACAATACCCATTCCAGTTGTACAGAGACCGGATCAAAATGTCGCCAAATGGTTGCTAAGTTTGAGGACTTTTAGCGACTTCTCGACAAACTGGGGGCCAAATTTAGTCACCGAAACCGCCGCCAGCTTGGCGATATTTCACCAATTTAGCGAGATAGACATTTACTCAATGTTAAATAGACTTACCCTATAGTCTTACTTTTTCGGCGAAGCTTATAGGGTATTTCTCCCGCCTTCTTCAAATGCCTTCGTATTGTAGTGGTCAGCACGTTCAGCGCGTATTCGAGAGGTCTGTGGTTCGAATCCCGGCTAAGGCATTGCTCATTTTTCATCTCTCCTGCTATAAAAAATACCTAATATCTTTACAGTGGAGCCTGAACTAAAAGAGTGGTGTATTATGATTCTCCACCACCAGGATTTGGCGGTTGGGTTCCCTAATCCCCAGTCGCCCATTAAAAAAGGCAGTATATAAGGTATTTCTCCCGTATTCTTCGTTACCTTCGTGGTATAGTAGTCAGCACGTTCGGCGCGTATTCGAGAGGTTCGTGATTCGAGTTCTGACGAAGGCATTACTCATCTTTCCTCTCTCCTGTTTTCAAAAAATACATAATGTCTTTACAGGGGCGCCTGAACTAAGAGGGTGATGGATGATGATTTTCTTCTTTAGATTTTCATGTTACATTTACTAAAATTTTACATATTATTTCATTAGATTTATTTACATCTGTACAAAATACGTAACACTCCGTAGCCTTCGTTTTTCACTTTTAATGGCGATGCTCCAGAGATGGAAAGAAAGGTGCAATTTTCCCAATGTTCAAAAAATAAATCACATTTCTGTTAATTATTAATGGATAATAAGGGATTATTGTCAAAATCAAGTTATATTTTTGCTACAGGACAAAAGCACTAGTAGAATTGTTACATACACATGGATAAAGGTACATCAGCTTTCCTTACAAGCTGTACAAGGATAATGCAAACTAATTTATAACTGACAAATAATTTTAAAAAACAGGAAATTGTTCAATCTCCATTTTCTAGGATGTAATTAATTTATAAGGTGTATCACATCTTCTAGCTGAAATTGCACAGCTGACAATGCCTTTCCATCTTATTGTTCTAGATTCAGACCCCATTCTTCCGAGAAGGCAGCCTGAACTCCTTGAGATTCTACGAGGGCGTTGGCACGCTGCAACTCGCTGAATTAGGACATCATAATATTTATTTTACGCAGTGTCCCCAAAATCGGATGAATCTGAAAAATAGAACTTCTAAAAAATCTGAATTTCATCACATGGGAGGCATGGATAAAAAAATTAATCCTACATCATCCATTCTTAAGGTAAAAACTGTATAAAGTTCTGAAACGCCCATTGAAAAAACTAGCAGCCGACATACTGATGAGAAAAATACTGAAAAACCTAACACAAATTTTATGAAATCGATAATAATCCAGAAAATGACAGGAAAACGTATTCATGGACAATAGTAAATTTCGGAAAATATATCAGGGACTTTAACCGATATCTTTATAATAATCAAAGTGGTAAACAACATGTTTGCTGATTCTTGAGTTCTAGATTTAAACGCCTTTTAAAGATGGATCGTTGTTGGCCGCAATCGAATTTTTCAGAGTGCGTAAACAGGAATATAGTTAAAATTATATTATTTGTAGCTGTGTAAAAACTTACCACCGACGTCAGGATGACTGCGTCTGTAAGGTTTTAGTTAAACTAACCAAGTTTATTTTAATTTAAATCTTTTCTATCTCCTCTCTGCTTCAACTTCCTGTCAGAAGAAGCGCGCGTTTTTAGCTTATGCTAATTTTTGAAGTTCAGTCAAGCACTATTTAAGCCAGAGGTAGAAACCTCTCGGTGTGTGAGAGCTCAGACTCAGATCACGGTCACGCCGCTCAACGTTCGCCTGACCAGCTAGCAGTTTAAATTTATAAGCCATAGTGCTTACTACGTGATTGCATTGTAAAATAAATTAAAGTGCGGTAGTATTTAGTATATCTTGCTACGCACCCTTTTAGATAGAGGCCAATCTCCGCGAATTGCTCTGCGAGGCAAAGTTTGATTTAAGTTACATTTAAATTTATTTAAGTTTATTTGATTGTTAAGTTCGACCCAAGTGTGGTCTTTTACTTTCTGTATCTCTCCCGAATTGGGAGGTTTGTATTTAATAGTGATTGAATAAAAGAGGATTTCAAATCCCTTCACGTGCAGTTATTCTCCAGCCCAGCAGTTACATCAGAACATAGCGTACCTTCCGCTCCCTGTTCCAGTTCAGGACTTAGAACGTAAGGATAAGAACCCTTTACAGAATTTACCATGTTCTCAAAGAATACACACAGAATGCTAAGTCCTGATAGTGGCGCCCGCACAAAAAGAAGAGGATGGCCTCAACAACAAGAAGACGAACCTGAGACACCTGCTGTACCTGTCCAGAATCCTGAGATAGCACCTCCTGGCATAGAAGGATTCGGCTACATCGTACAAACCATGCGAGCAGCCATGAAGCCAGCGGCAAGTTTTGACGGCAAGACAGCCGTAATCAATTTCCTGGAAAAGCTAGACTCCCACTTCATGCTATATCCAGTCCACGAATTTCAGAAAGTCGCTCTTGCTACCAGCGCTTTGAAGGGCCAAGCGCTAAGTTGGTTCAAGTGCATCGGAAAGAATCTCTTGGGGGAACCAGGAAGCCCCACATACACGTATGAAAATTTCAAGAATTCTCTAGTGAAAGCATTTCCCGTGGTGCGAGATCGAGCCAGATTGGAAGCTGAACTGTTTAGCCGATACCAAGAAAGAATAGAAGATTTGTCTAATTTTATTTTGAGGAAAATTCAAGTTTTCAAGCTTTTGTATGGAAGTCGCCCGGATCCTGAAATTATTCAAGTTATACTTCCTAGGCTACTGCCCCAAGTTCAAGATTTCATCGAACTAAGAAATCCAACAACATTAGACAGATTATTTGAGCTCGCGGTACAATTTGAAAGCCGAAGAACAGCCGACAACGAACGACGACGCCAATTTGAGCGAAGAAGTCAGTGGAGTTCGCCAAGACCGCAGCAAAAGCAAAATCAAAGTTACGGGAATAAGGCGAAGCAATGGCCGAAGAAAGATGTGTCTCCTAAAGCGAGCGGCGAACGAAGGGAATTTAATAGAAGAACAAGCAAAGATTCCGAGGGCAACCAGAAGAAAAAGAATTTAAACTAAGAGGGATTTCTTCGAGGAAGGTGAAGAAGTCCGAAGCAGCGCAAAACCCTTCCAAAATCAATTTAAACACCGTGGTCGTTAAGAATTTGAGTTTGCCGAAGATTGAAGTTCTAATCAACAACATACCGGCGACAGCCCTCTTGGATACAGGAGCCCAAAGCAGCTTCGTATCGGAAAGATTCTTTAAGAAGCACTTTCGACGTTACAGAATTTTTAGTGCAAGAGACACGGATGTCATAGCGGCCCAAGGAGAAAAATGTAGCTGTTTAGGAAAAGTACCATTGTTCGTGCGTATCAACAACGAACAGGTAAGAATCCTGTTTTATATTGTGCGTAACCTGCAGACTTGTATTATTCTAGGTGTGGACTTTTTTAGTTTGGCAGAAGCAAAAATTGATTTCAAGGGGGGAGAACTAACATTAAATATGAAGCCAATTGAAGCGAAGAATGATAAGCCCCCGCAGCTGGACTTGGAACATTTACAAGCAGAGGAAAAAGAGAAAATCCAAGGTCTGGTAAGTCACTTTGCGAATTTATTTAGTGATGTACCAGGCTTTACGCAGGTGGTGAACCACGACATTGACACGGGGGACGCTCAGCCAGTTAGGCAAAAGCCATATAGATATGATAGGACAAAAGAAGAAATAATTGAACATCATATTAAAGAGATGTTAAAGAATAAAATCATCACGCCAATTTCTAGCAGTTATGCTAGCCCCGTTGTCCTGTGTAAGAAAAATAATGATTACCCGATTACGCACCCGAAGCGGTGGCGTTTTGCTATAGATTATCGCAAGTTAAATTCAGTTACAAAATATCCTGTATATCCGTTGCCGATAATTGAAGAAATTATTCGAAATATTTCGTCTACAAAATACATGACTACATTAGATCTCACGAGTGGCTATTTTCAGATTGGGGTAAAACCCGAGGACGTACACAAAACCGCGTTCATAACGAAATCTGGTACGTACGCATTTCTTAGAATGCCGTTCGGATTATCCGGCGCGCCGGCAACGTTCCAAAGATGTATGGACATCGTCTTAAGACCAGTCCTTGGTAAAAGCACTTTCATATATTTAGACGATATTATAATTACGAGTAGTACTCTAGAACAACACTTACAAGATTTAAGAAAAGTATTTTCATTGTTAAACGAAGCTGGTTTAAAGATAAATGCGTCTAAATGTAAATTTGCCGCAAAAGAGTTACGTTATTTAGGATTTAAAATTTCCCAAAAGGGAATCGAAACGGATCAGTCAAAAATAGTAGCCATTAGAAATTATCCTGTTCCTAAAACAGCGAAGAAATTATCGTCGTTTCTCGGGATGTGTTCATATTACCGGGCTTTCATTAAAGACTTTGCAAAAATAGCTGAGCCACTGCTAAAGTTGAAAAGAAAAAAAGCTAGGTTTTCGTGGTCAGCAGAAGCCAACTTGGCGTTTCAAAAATTGAAAGACGCATTGACTCAAGCTCCCGTCTTAAAATTTCCAGAAGGGGATAAAGGATTAGAGATTTCAGCGGACGCTTCAGATTTCGCGATTGGTGCAGTGCTTTCCCAAAATGGTCAGCCCGTGGCTTTTTTCAGCCGAACATTAAATGAAACCCAAAGAAACTATTCCGCAACAGAGAGAGAAACTCTCGCAGTGTTAGCATCAGTACAGAAATTTCGTGTGTTCTTTGGAAGTTCTCCAGTAACTGTATATACCGACCACGCGGCGGTCACTAGACTCTATTCTGGAAAAAATTTATCACCCAGATTAATAAGGTGGGCTCTCAAATTACAGGAATATAACCTAATAATTAAACATACGCCGGGAAAGGAAAATGTTGTGGCAGATGCTTTAAGCAGAATTAACTTAGATGAAAATGGAAGTGTAATTAAGATAGCCATGTTAACATCCAAAGTATTAGATTCTCGTGAAACAGTAATAGCCGAACTCAAAAAAGATCCGGAGTTCAAAAATATATACAATTATTTGGCCGACCCTGAGAATTTCAATCATCCGGATATTGTGCCGATAAGAAATAGGGCCGAAAATTACGAATTAATTGACGGACTGTTATTCTATACGAAAGCTACTAATGAGAATCATGAATATAGACCGGTTATCCCAGCTAGCATGAGGTTGAATGTATTAGAAGAGTTGCATGATTGTGCCATTTCGGCTCATTTAGGTATAAGAAAAACTGTTCAGAGAGTTCGCGAGGCAGTTTTCTTTCCAGAACTGCAAAAGTTTACTAGGGCGTATGTCCAGTCGTGCCCAACATGTCAATTAAATAATTATGTTAATTTCCGCCCGGCCGGGTTCCTAAATAGTATTAAATCAGAATTCCCAAATCAAATAATAGGCATCGATTTACTTGGACCTTACCCTCGAAGTAAAGTTAATAAAAGCCGATATCTTTTAGTTATAGTGGATCATTTTAGCAAATGGTTAGAGTTAATTCCGTTAAAACGCGCGTCTGCAAAAATTGTAGTAGATTCAATTCTAAATAAGTATATTTTAAAATACGGGGCGCCCCTAAAAGTTATTTCAGACAATGGTCCTCAGTTTGTTAGTAAAATGTTTGAGGAAATGTGTGCAAAACTGGGCATACGTCATCTAAAGATGGTCCCGTATCGTCCGCAGTCAAACATAGCGGAACGGGTGAATAGAAATGTAGTGAAAATAATTCGTAGTTATGTGAAAAACTATCACTCTACCTGGGATAGCCATATAAATGAATTTGCATTTGCACTTAGGACCGCCAAACACGATACTACACAAAAAACACCCGCTGAACTCTTCTTAGGAAGAAAGATCTTGACCCCCCTAGATAAACTGTTCTTTGTACAGGAAAGGGCAGAAGAATTTAAAATGAGTGATATACAAAAGTTAATACGGGAAGCGACGGGAAATATAGAAATGGCCCAAAGAAAACAGAAATTGTATTATGACCTAAAAAGAAGAGAGGTCAAGTACAATGTGGGAGATGAAGTGTTGAAGATTAAACACAACTTGTCAAATGCCCCAGAGGAAAAGGTGGGGAAATTTTTTCCGCGTTTTGAAGGCCCGTTCACAATTGAACAAATTACGGGGGCAGTGGTTATATTAAAAAGAAATGATGGTCAAACGCTCAAAGCGAATGTGGACCAAATAAAACCGTTCTATAATCGCAGCAAAATGGCTGTATTTAAAGATTCGTTTCAGGATCCGAGGCAATCGACTAGCCAGGAAGATATACGTCAGCAAAAACAGCAGGAACCAGCTACAACGGCATCGAAATGTCAGAAGAAGAAAGCTCCCCCTCAACAAAGAAATAAGAACCAAAAATGTGGTTTCAAAAGAAAGTCTCACGATGCAGGTGAACAAATCTACGAACGGAATTACGAGCGTACCAAGAGAAGAAAGCAGAATGGGCAAGGAAAGCCCAATGTATCCAAAAGAACTGTGGAATCATCGGACAGGTGCCTATGAAGCAAGAAACGTCGATTGCAGCCTGAGAATCAACTTTCCGAATACAGCAGGAACCAGGACAAGCAACGAACAAGGGCCCAGGAGAGAAGGGCCCAGTCCACCAAACGTCCAGCGGAGGAACCTCCTCTACAAAGGAAATTTCCGAGGATACAACGACGGAATTTCAAAAGGAAAAGAGATGAGCAACCTCCCAAGGACCAAAAACAAAAATCCAGGAGACTGAACCAGGCTACAACTTACTCAACTTTCAAAGATTGGGCCAAGAAAAGGATGGACGATCACAATAAGATAAGTAGAATTCCTTATTCAACAGTTTAGTTAATTTTTGAGTGTACTGCAAGTTGCAAGGTCGATTTTACCTCAAGCGAGGTTGTGTTTTGCGCCAAGTGGGCGATAAGTTCTCATATTGAAAGTAAAATGTTTTTGTTTAAAAAAATTTGTAACTCCTAAAGATTTAAAATCACTTAATGTTTGTAAATAGATTAATTTTGTAAAAGCAATGAATTGCTGAAAAGAAATATGTTAACTAAAGGATTTTGTATGACGCTTTGTCGAAAGACTTGTAAAATGTCTACAATGAAAAATCGGAAAATTGAAGAACACGATTTGGTCTGTGGACTATTAATTCAATGTAATTTGATATTTCAAGAAAGTACCTTGAGAAAGGAATAGGAAGCACTTGCTGTAAGCTTAGAAATTTAACCTATATTTGTATTTCATGATTGCTATAAAATTGTTAATGTGTTATGAAATGTAACAAATAATACTATGCTAGCAATGCACGTTAAGTGCAATATTAATGTGAATGTTGTGTGCAAACTGCGAAATTGTATGCATGAAAAGTTAAAGATTGAGTAATTTTAGAATGCAAGTGTTAATTAGGCTCTCCACGAAATACACTTAAAGTATTAGACATAAAGCTAGTTAGAACCTTAGGATTAGCTGGTTATAGGGCGTCTTTTTCAGGTCTCGTATGTCAAGTTCTAACTAATGTTAGTCGATCGTAGGTGGAAGAGTTGAACACCCCCGAACACAGAAAACCCGCAATGGCGGTTTGCTTTGCATCCAACACCGGTGAGAGAGCATTGGGGGAAGAATTTAATTGTGCTTGAATGATAATGTGTGTGTGCGAATTTACACAGGTAAAAATAAGGATTTGTACCACCTAGAAATATTCTGTTATTATGTTGTACTAAAATCATTTTCCTTTCAGATTTTGCTGGAAGGAGTAAGACTTGTTGGAAGAATAAGACATGTTAAGAAAAAATGTTGAAGACTGTTGTTCAAGAATACTTCGTCTGTAAACTTGTTTCACAAACAGAGCCTTGTAAGAGTTGGCCTAAGTTTAGAACAGTTAAATTTTGACTATTTTAGAATTGCGAGTTTCAACATGGTCCGTTTGGACCAAAGTAGTTTAACTATCGCAATTCTGGCGGGAAGTATGTAAGGTTTTAGTTAAACTAACCAAGTTTTATTTTAATTTAAATCTGTCTATCTCCTCTCTGCTTCAACAAGAGCTTAGTCTCAGACCACGGTCACTCTGCTCAACGTTCGCCTGACCAGCTAGCAGTTTAAATTTATAAGCCATAGTGCTTACTACGTGATTGCATTGTAAAACCATTTGAACTGCGTTAGTATTAGTATATCTTGCTACGCACCCTTTTAGGTAGAGGCCAATCTCCGCGAATCGCTCTGTGAGCAAAATTTGATTTAAGTTCTATTTTAATTGAGTTAAATTTGTCTGATTGTTAAGTTCGACCTAAGTGCGGTCTTTTACTTTCTGTATCCCTCCTGAGTTGGGAAGTTTGTAAATAATTGTGATTTAATAAAAGAGGATTTCAAATCCCTTCACGTGCAGTTACTATCCAACCCAGCAGTACATCAGAACAAAGCTTACATTTCATCAGCTCACTGTTCCAGTTCAGGACCTGAGAAGAAACACCCTGGTAAATATTTCACAATGTTCTCAAAGAACACACACAGAATACTCAGTCCTGATACCATGAAGAAAGGAAAAAAATCCCATATTTACCGAATTCCGGAAACGTTAAAAGTTGAGGAACAAATTGAAGAGCTGTTAGAACATGATTTGACAGAAAAAAGTAATGCTGAAATTCCGTATCCTATAGTTTTGTAAACAACAGAGACGAGAGTGCTGAATCATGCATAAAATGCTGTAGGAGTTACTGATGATTTTCCTATGCAAAGTACAGCAGAGCTTATACATTCAGTGGAAAAAGCTAAGACAATGCCGGATTTATTACGAGGATATTAGACCCATGAATCCTGAAAGTCGCGATTACACTTCATTTAAAACCATCGACAACAGTACGGATTTAAAGTTATGAGTTTCGATATGAAAACGCTGCAGCCAATATTTCAAACGAAAACCAATAAAGCATGCTATGAATACAGAGAATTTGCCAGAGCATATATTGACGACATCGCAGTTTTTTCAAAGAACTAGAAATCTCGTACTATGATTCATTTGAATATGGTACTCACCAAGTTAAAAGAACTTTGCTTTACAGTTAATATCAGGAAATGAGATTTTGCCAAACCACAAATCAAACATCTGGGTCACGTAATTGATTCTGGGAAACATGAAGTGGATCCTGAGGAAATAAAAACACTTTGTAAGTTTTCAAAACCTAAGACAAAGAAGCAGCTCAGAAGTTTATTATGTCTATGTAACTATTACACAGACTATATTCCAAAATATTCGGAATTAGTATATACACTTACTGAACTTACAAAGAAGATACCTGATTAAACAGTATGAAAAGAAGAGCACGTTATAGCTTTTGAGGAACATAAGAATGCTTCATCGTTGTATACACAAATTTTGGGGCAACCATTCATTATACATTGTGATACCTCTCAAACAAGAGCTGCAGTATGATTATCTCAAAATTTCAAGGAACACATTTACTCCATAACCTATGCAAGTCAGAAGTTAACTCGAGCTCAGCAATCGTGGTCTACTAGAGACAGAGAAGCATATGCTATCGTATGAAGCTTAAAAAAATTTGAAACCTGGAATTTCGGATCCACAATTGAACTACACTATCTACCAATGAGTATCTGGACACCTGTAATAGAAAAGAAAAACAAACTTATTCATATTCAATAGTTTGTAGAGCCTCCACAAGCGGAAATTTTAGCTTCTTTTGCATGCTTTCTACAAGTCTTTGTACAACCTCTATATGTATTTTCTTCCACTTGGCTTGGAGAAGACATGTAATTTCTTTCACCGATGTTAGACGGTTTTTGCACCTCTTAATTCTGCGATCCAACTGGTGCCAGAGGTTCTCTATAAGGTTCAGTTCAGGGATTTGGGCAGGCCAGTCCATTCGATTAACCTCATTCTCACCATAACAAATCCATGGTGGTCCTCGCGGCATGACAGCTAGTGTCGTCGTTTTGAAATTAACATGAGTCCAACCCGTAAAACTGTCGCAATATAAGAAGAACATTGTGTTCCAAAATAGTGCAGTAGGCATCGGCGTTGAGCTTGAAATGAATTTGGTCCAAGGGCCCAGTCCATTCTCCAAAATTCTCCCGGACAATAATTCCACCTCTGCTGAACTCTATTGTGAGAACAATGCATTCTGGCAGAAGGAGTGTGCTAGGAAGATAGCAGACCCAAACCCTACGATCTGAGTAATAAAGGATAAACATTGATTCGTCGCTCCAGAGAACACGTTTTCACTGATCTACGGTCTACTTTCGATATGCTTTAAACTACATTATTGAAGCAGCGCTGTTGCCCTTTGTAATCAAAGGCTTATGGGCGGCTGCATCAAAGAATATGTATTGTTAAGAAGGAAAACTTCGCAGAAGCAGAAGTGGCTCCCTTCCAACGAAAAGGGAAAAAACTGCGCATGAGTGAAATATCTGTCGCCGAAAAGCTCCAAAGCTCGAAGCTGAATGTCGAAGTTGGTTTGGACAGGTGCGACCGTTACGTTTAGCAAGAGTTTAAACAAAGAATAGGTTCTTTGGTTTCAAGTAGCGATATGGACAATAGAAGTTCAACAGCCAGTGAAAGTGAAACTTCACCTAATATTTCATCATTTCCGAGTTTAAATTATCGCGACAAGTCAAAGAACGATTCATCTTAACCCGTGTTCCTCAATTTCCTATACACGTCACGGAGGGGGAAAATGTCGGCTAGGTACCAAAGAACCGGCAGATCACAGAGGGGAAATTCTCGCCAACAGATTCCGTCGCTAAATCCCTTGGAGAATGTTCCCTTTTCTTTGTAGCGGCGTTGCAGACAAAGTGGTTTACATTACGTCTATGGAGCCTTTCCTTCTTTACATTGAGGTTCTTTGGCTGCATGACCATAAAACCCAAGCTGTTGGGCTTCCTTATAGTGTTCATCGAAACTACACTTCCCCAGATGCTTTTGAAAACTCTTGAAGTATTTGAGTTATCTGAGTGATCTTTTGGGTGTGGTTCCTCCGAATTTCTCTGGACAGCATCTATCGGTTTCTTGGGCCTGCTGACTCGGGGCACATTCCAATAATCACTGCACACTTTCTACATCTGAATCATATAAGAATCATCATACCCAACGATTACATCTTTCTCGAAATCCGATAACTCTGCACTTCGTGGCATCATGCAGGCAGCTAAAACCAGTGTCGTTTCCTGCTCTATATTTAACGGCGGAAAGCGTAACATACGTCAGGACAGATATCGGTATTTGCATGGGTGTCCAAATACCTATTGGTAGATAGTGTATGCACCGACCATAATCCATTACCTTACGATATGTGCACTGCAGTCATCTAGATTACAGCGCTGGGTTTTTGCCTTACAAAACTACAATATCGGCATAAAATACCTTCCAGGAGTCAAAATGGGTAACACAGATGCTTTATACAAATCGAAAGAAGAATCATCAACCTTTCCTTATAGGGACAGAAAAACGTTTTAGACACTAGATGATATGGACAGTTTATAAAGACTTTTAGTGATTTAAACTGGTTTGCTAATAATCATATTTTTTTAAAACTTATTGCAAGGTATTTCTTTACGTAGTAATATTTGAAATGTTATAGAAAATAGATACTTACAGCAATTTGGTAACATTCTTAACCATTTTTGTAAAGTTTTCTTTAAAAATATTTATTTATAAGGGTTAATTATTTTTTCTTCTTTTCCAGGTCTTCCAAAACTTTAATCCTAAAAGTAAGCAGCTCCCTCTACGTGGAGGAAAAGAGTTAGTTGGAGATTGGCTATCGACGAGAGAGGTCGAATGTTTATTGTAGTGATTTTATAATCAGTAGCAGTTCCCTTAATTAATATATTTTCTATTCGTATAAAGTGTACATAATCTAGTTTTGCGTGTTGTAACTAAATGAAAAAGTTAATTTGAGTGTCATTAACTGTGTGCAAGGCCTCCTACCGGTCATAACTGGATCTTACACTATGAAAAAGCAAGATCCATTCATAGATCGATCGTTTTATTATGGAGGGGAGGGGAGGAGATGGTAGGCAAGAATATAAGAAGTTTTAGAAATAATTTTATTGTAGAAAATATGTCTCATACTAGTCATTTTAACATATGTGCATACAACATTTTAACATACAACAGGTGTGCCATAATTCAACTGCAGTATAATTAATTAATAATTGAATTTCAATGTAAGTGCAATTACGGTTAAAAAAATTACAGTGTAATTTGAAATCCTTTGTTACAGAGTAATATGAAATTTTTCATTACAGTGTACGAATACTGTAATTATAAATCTCGTAAATCGTAATTTAGATATAAACTAATTCAGATATAAAGTTATTGTAAATGGACGTTTTATAATTAAAATTACAACTATAATACAATGTAGAATGCAATATGTAATACAAGTGTAATGCAGTATATATTAAAAAAATTAAATGAAATTACAATTAAATTTATGAGCACTTGCAGTTTATTACATCTTGAGGAAGGCACCTTATTTTTACTTAAAAATATTGTTCTGGGAAAACAATATCTGTAGACACAACCATGCTTCGGAAATTGGCGGTCGAGATGAACGGAAAAAATACAGAAGCAACCAGTGGTGCCAGTGGGAGAAATATAAAATTAGATTTTAACTTCCTTTCACCTTCTCACATAGCAGTTTCTCAGAATATTGTCATGTGGCAAAGCAAAGATCTTTAATTTAGCTTCAAAATTTAAGCTATCTGCTACTGACTGAACGAAGTTGGTAATTCATTGTAATTACTCTGTAGTTAAGACTACAGTTAACGTGACTATAATTGCAGTTATATTATAATAACCTGTAGAATTACTATATAATTGAAAAAGCAATTAAGTTGAATAGTAGCCAAGTAGATAAGTTTATTTTATTTATTACTATTTCCTTTTTGAGTAATTGTAGCTCAATTTGAGTTCAAATTCCAGTGAACAATATAGATGACTCGGTATCTTCGTGGTTTTCTTTATGTGTAACATGAATACAGACCTCTTTAGAAAATTCTCCACGAGGCAACCTTCTTTTTATTTGAGGATTTGGTAAACATTCATTGTTGGGCAACAGATGTGCTTTAAGTAGTAATGTAAGAAAATGTAAAATACATTTTTAGATTACTACTAAAAGGATATTCAGTATCCTAATTTTTATGAACTGCGGTAAAATATCGTCACATTTTCCCCCTCAACAGAAACTGTTGAACCACAAATCCAACTAAAATATTTTTTCTTAAAATTAATGAATTATTAGTGTTGAAACGTTTTTCCTTATTATTCTTCCAGGTCATAAGACGACATGATTAGGGCAATTACAGTATCATTAATGTCTATTAAATATAAATAGACAGAAAACTAACATACAGAGAAGTAGAGAATATCTTTTATATTTTTATTGAAACTACCAAATCAGCTACACAAACAACTTCGAAAATTCGTTCTGCATTCCCTGGCATATGTTTTACGCAGACTACGGCAAGCGATTGATTTTCGTGCTGTAAAATAACTAAACGTTGAGCTGAAACATACTCATAAGAATCAGCGAATGAAAGCGTCCCGGATCTGCTTTTTATAGTTAAGTTCAGGAGATCTGGCTGGTCATCACAGTCAGAAAGTCTTTGTGAAACATATATGGGGGATAAGCTGAAACAATTACACCTCTATCACCGTAATGATCCTTCACAATGATGAAGGAGAAATAGTATGATGTTCCAGGCTCTCTCCAGACATAAAAACGTCGATAATTAGTGTCCAGGCGAATCTCAGCTCCATTCTCTTGTGTGCTGCAGTGATCGGGAGGCAAACAGCGTATCTTTTGGCATACAGCTCTTTCTCATGAAACTTTCGGGCAATGTAGACCGTGAAACTCGAGTTTCAGTGAAAGTACACAGTTTACGTGAGAAGTAAATTGTAGCAGTCTTGAGTTGCTATGCTAAAAGTGCCAAATAACGATTCTCCTTCGTCGTTGTGGACCTTAAGCGGCCTTGTTCAGGTTTTCTAGACATGGATCAGTTTCCGGAAACAGTTTCCACAAATTACAGATGATACTGGGTGATACACTGAGCTCTGTAGCCACCTGCGCTTTTAATTGGCCCGCCTCCAATCTACCGACAATTCTCCATCTGATTTCGTCATCCGTACATTCGTGGCTTCTCATTTTACCTGATACCTTATAAAATTTATCCATCTTTTGCGAGAAACACGAAAAATATCGTGAAGGAGTACAGAAAACAAATCGCCGAAACTTTATGGTCGCTTATATTCCTTTTATTATCACAGCTCTGCAGACACGCACGTGTATGCTTACGTATTTGGCTCTGAATAGTTGTATAATTCTGCGGAAGCATAATTAGTACCTTTGTTTCAATGCTTCTGGTAAAAATAGATATAATTTGCAAATTGTCTTAATTCTCTTAGAAACAGATTTGAAAGTGATTTCGAAGATGTTTCGTTAAATCCGGGGGAGCGGAAACAAAAAACTTGATTATAAGTATATTACGAGATCATAACGGTAAAAAGGGTAAAATTCTGGAGTAATATAAGACCACCACCTTTTGAAAATTGTAGTTTGCAATATGTTCAAAATAAATTTAAATAGATGAAAATTTTACAGCAGTTTTACTATTGTGAGAAAAAACTCCAAAAGTCTGATGATGGTTGAAAAAACTTTAAAATCCTTTGAAGAGATTTTAAAAATTTTTCCACCTTCATCAGACGTTTAAGATCATTTTAAGGGAATATTCTTTCAAAGTAAATGATTCGTATTCGCGTTACTGTTCCCGGTAAACTCAAGAAAATTCCCCTTCACTGAACTCACTTCGAACTACCTGCCATTAGCGATTTTGCCACTCAGCCATGGGTGGTCTTGTAATTCGACTTATTTAGCGAACTTCAACTGGTGTAAATTAAATTAAAGTTTTGATCATTATTAACTACACTTCGTCTGTACTATTCACTCAATTCGCTGCGTATTTATTAGGATGTAAAATGTGTACTGCATCTATCGAACTAAAATAACTATAGTATGGAATACAGTACAATAATTTTCAAAATTTCTTGTATTCTGACATAATTTTTTAAGGATTAAATTTTCTTCAGTTCTGCTTAACTTTGCATTTTAAGCTACCATGTTGAAATAAATATATTTTGTTAACTATCTCTTCGTTTGCTATTTTATAGGTCTGTTTCAAAAATTGGTCACCTCACTGATTTTCCAAATTTTCAAAAGTAAATCTTGGGAAATTTTGGATGTTGCCAGATAGCTCTATACTGGCAGATCTAGTTACTCTTTACAATATTTTAAATGTCTATCTATACAATATTAGCAGATAACTTTTAAAATTATGCGTTTCTATATGAGCGGATTCATATACTATATATTTCAGAAAATCTAAGAGCTCACGGTTGGAGGACCTTGTAATCCACACCAACAGCGAGTAGTTAAAACCTCTGAATGTTGGTAGTTATTCCTGGCTCGACCTTGGTCAAACGGGCTGGCTGCCTGGTTTTCGTGGTTGTCAGTATGTGATGCGGCTTGAATTGGTTGATTATGGAGAAGCACATTAGGGCTCTATGCTTGAAATATGCCTTCTTAGAAGACTTTCCAAAGGAATACACATTACACGTGGGGAGAAACACGAAAACGTCAATTCAGTCAGCCTGATCGCCAGGAATCGAACTCAAGTCGGAACCAATTTTCAGTGATTTTCCCGCTTGGAGGTCTCCTATGTGATGTGAATACAAGCCGTTCTTCATCAGAAATCTCAGAAAAGCATCCCTTTTCTTAGATAGACAGCCTCTGTGTGATTTGCCATATTCTAATAACTAATCACATTTGTTGGTTTAAGGATGTTAATGGTAAGGTCTAAGGACATTTTACATCGTATGGGCCAGGCATTTGTGTTCATTCTTGTTTGCAGTAAGCAGAACAATGGCATCATGAATATCTGCCTGTAAGTACAAGAAGCGGAAGTATCCTGAGAAGTCCTAGTCTTATTACGATGACGATCTACATTCTATCTGCGTGCGTTCTGCTGGATGTTGTCATTTACTCCTTTCGATGAGGGCCTCAAAATTTGTTTGAAAAGTCTACGTCGTTTCTGTGACCTGTGTTCCCGTGGGAGTTCAGGGTTTCTCGTTCCAAGTCGGCCAAGACTGTTTGAAGGTCACAGTTTTTTCCCAAATCCAAGATCTTGTAAAAATGATTGAAGAATTCTGCATAAGCGTTCCGGTGTTGATGGATAGTCAAGCGTTTAAGCAAACGACTAACCCTTGCAACCAAGAGTATCTTACTATAAACTAGATGAACAGGCTAGATAAGGAAGAATACTTAAAAGTTTATTGAGAATAACAGGAGCTTTCACAGGTAAAATAAAATAGCTAAAGGACCAAAACAGAGGTAAGAAAAAATTCTCCTTAATATGTGAAAAATACTGCAGATCACTAAGTTACTAGCACAGCAAAATCTGAATAATCTGAATAATTTTTTAAGAGCAAAGAAGCTCATCACTGTTAAAAAAAAAAGAAGATTTCAGACTTTACACTACTCTCAAAGAGGCTTTTTTTCTTCAATAAAAAACACATACATATTTCATGAGCATTTGGGTTACGCCACATTAGGCTAAAAATATTTAAAAGCAGCACATCTACAGAATTCCCGATAGTAAAGTTTTACAAACTATGAAATAAACATTAAAACTAATTCTAAATTCAAGCTTCCAGGTGCCCATTTTCGGTTATTCAAAATTTATCTTATCTATCTTAGCCTCTCTTATTTTACATTTTCGGCCAGAATAAGCACGAGTAGAAATGTTTATGCAAATGAGGTTGCAAACTGTATAAGTTAGATATGGCTTTTAGCAAAGAGAGAGACTTCTTGCTGCCTTACCACGCGGGTGCTTTTCAGTCAGTTCATGTCTGCCTTTGAGGCCAGAACATAGTTCTCGCTGATATTTGATCACGTATTGTAGTTTTTTGCATTCCGCTCACTACATATGTAGTGTTAAAAGGCCAATCTTCGCTTTACTACTCTCTGCAAAGTATCTAAGTTTAGTTCTTATTTAGCTGAGTTAGTTTATTTCTTATTTTCTACGTTTTAGACCATAAGTACTGGTCTTTGTATCCGTGCGGGAACGGCTGTACGCTGGGAGAAATAAAGGATAAATTTAACCCTTCTTATCTTTATTGTATCACGCACTAACATAGTTTTGAGTAAGCTTCCTGTTCCTACTCAGGACACCAATTATGTTTCCAAAGGCAATTAGAAGAAACAGAAGTCCTCTAAATTCTAGGTACCGTTGTTTTTTCACAGCCAGAACATACACAGATTCATCTAGATTTTTCATTATTTAGTTTTTTACTTCCTTGTACGAAGTAAAGGAAGCATTGCAATCACGAAAAATTCCGGATATCAAATTGCAACGAAAATATCCGTTTTGACAACTATCGAATGCAAATTAACGATGTTTTTACGGGGCATCTGTACGTAAGGACAGAATAAAGGACTCTTTTTTCCCAAATGAATTACAAAACTGATGAGCTAAAAGTGCATAAATATATATATACACCTATTTTGTTACTCGGCTCAGTCAGTTTAGTTTTTTTAATTCTTATATGTTGGTAAATTGTGCCTTTTATTTAAAAAATGATTAAATTATGTTGTTCTTATTCAGCTTTAAAGCATGCATCAGATGTTTTATTTTAAATATTTTATTCTATAATTAACATGATAGAAAATAAATTTTTAATATAAAATATATAAAATTATAATAGTCTATTTTATATGTGTGATTAATTCGTATTGGAATTTTTGTCATACATATGTTAACAATACTTTTTTTAAATATTACATTGCAGTTATTTTAACTTAATTAAAAGGTTGCAAAATTATTTTCACAATGAAAGTACTGAAGTAAAAATAATCCACCTAGGTCTCCTGCAATTAAAGAAGTCTTTGTCAAACCAGCGTTTTAACACTTTGACACATTAAATAGAAAGCCTTAAAGTAATCAATATCTCTTTTGCAATAGAAAAATGAGAACTCGGCTGTAAACAGTTTTTTTTTCGTTTGCAAAGAAACAAATTATTTTAATCCTAATAGATTATAAAAGAACTATTTCATGAAGAAAGACTCAGTCTTATTGCATTGTTATTTTATAACATAATACAGTAATAATTCTGCTGATAAGCCCACCAGCGACCGTGGGGTAGAATCGCTGAACTCAGGTAGTTCGGTCTGAGGTTCGGATCTCGAGAACAGGCTGAAGGAATCGGCGCTTTCGTGGCTTTATCCATATGCAACGTGCATACGAGCCCGTTTTCCTCAGAAAGTCCTCCCTTAGAAACCAGTTTTAAATCGTAATCAAATTACACACACACACACACACAAAAAAAAAAAAAAAAAAAAAAAATGAAAGCCTTCAGGCTTTATATCACGCCCAGAAGGACTTTTTTTAATGTTTTGCGTGTTACCTTTATTTTTTAAATATCATGTTCTTCAAACATAAACCATAAAATTCAAGTCAACAGCAATATCATATAATTAAAAAAAAAAACATATCTTTAGAATTTCCGATACATAATCCCGAGCGTTAGAGATGAAAATGTTTTTTTCCCTTCGCCGTACAGTGTTGCCATTGCTCGCTTTGAAATCGTTGAGTTTCTTAATCAAAAACTCATAAATGCTTTACAAAACATGAAATAGATAATAAAACAAATTCTCAGTTCCAAATTTGGGTTTCCAGACTCCTATATTCGAGTGGAAGATTACGTTATTCAAAATTTGATGGTACTAGGTAGTTTCTAGGTACCGTTGTTTTATCACAATGCGAGAAACATTCATACATTTACGCAGATTCTTCATTATTTAATTTATTTAAATATAATACAGTGCGATAATATTTGGTGGCAATAATTTAAAAAATGAAACGCCATTTATAGTGAAATGTTACAAAATGCCAAAACGAAATTAATAGCTCTTCTGGGCGAAAAATTATTGAACCATGAAAACTATGAAATAGTTTTATAATAGTTAATAAACTATGAAATAGTTTTATAATATTTTTTTTTCATTTTTATGTTACAGTAGTGTGAATTTCGCGTAATAATGAACGACATTCCTTATTGTGTTCACAATATTGTTCGTAAGGTATTCGACTGTTATATTTTAAAATAAACATAATTCTTGCTGCGCATAAATCGAGTAGACTCTTCTCGGATGTCCATATTCTTATTAACTGAAGAAGGATTAAAAGATATGCTAGATAAATGCTTATTATTTTCTTCATTTTTAAACTATATAAGTATAATATATATCTATAATTTCAGGAAAAGTATAAATAACCTTTCTTTCAGTAGAAATTGCGTTCTTGTTTTCTGTATGTGGCTCCAAATACTCTCTCAGTTCATCTCAAATTAAAATAACTATAAATTTTGGCAACCTGAAACATGCGATGAAAACATCTTCTGGCAAAACAAAAGCATCAATATATTTTCTGTAAATTCTTCGATTCAGAAATCTACTACCGTATTCTTCGTTTAAATACTAAAAAATTAGCGGCGAAAACACATACAAAGCCATTGTCTACTTAGGATGTCAACTGTACAACCTGATTGACGACAGGGCAACACTTTTCCCCGCGCTTCCGACGACTTCGGTACTCACAGAATATGGGATGTCGATCAGAGCTGTTTTTCACTAGCAGCGACATCTGGCGGGCCACAAACTGCTGCCGACTCTCGGAGCGTAGAATAGGCGTCCTGGTCTGATCGACATCCCATATTCTGTGAGTACGGAAGTCGTCGGAAGCGCGGGGAAGTTTTAATGCAATGTAAGCATGAAAAAAATATTTAAAAAAAACTTAGTTTGCAATTAGGTTGCAATACAGATTAATCATATTAAAAATTTAAATTATTAAAATTGTTTATTTCGAAAAAGATTTTAAGTAAGCTTAAATCATTCACTCTTATCTATTTACCGTTCTTTCATCGTATTCCACATCTCTGTTTCTTAGTCCTAAATAGCCTAGCGTTAACTTTCCTCTTAAAAAACAGGATTTTCCTCCACATAACACAGTAGCATATTCTGCTGCGTTTTGGTCATAATACTGTTTTGTGCCATTTTTTCGAACTACAAATGTTAGGGTGTTAGTGAAATAATGGGAGAATATTCCTAGAATTTCAGCCAGCGCGCGCTGTAAATTTTGTCACTCATCTGTACTGTGATTGATCTACAGCTCCTTGACGACATGTGCCCTTTCAACAAAGTCAAATGGACTCACCCACCCGTCAACTGAGGCCGACAGAATAGCTTTCTCCGATAAGTTGACGACGGTTGTGCATACCGTTTTTTTTAGTCAATAGTGTTCGCTCAAGTAGTAGACGGACCCACTAATCGTAGAATAGGCGTCCTGGACTTGTATCCTGGACGCCACGCAGAACACTGTATTGCTACTTGCAGTTCATTGAATCAGGACGCCTATTGTACGATCACTGAGTCCGTCTACTACACGAGGGAACAATATTGACTCAAAAAAATCGGTATGGACAGCCGTATTGGAGAAAGCCATTCTGTCTAAGGCTCCTCTAGAGAAGCCTTAATTGACTGAGGACGACAGAATTAAGGCATCTCTAGAGGAGCCTTAATTCTGCCGTCCTCAGCTGATGGGCGGGTGAGTCCATTTGACTTTGTTGAAAGGGGACAAGACGTCAAGGAGCTGTAGACTAATCACAGTACAGACGAGTGACGAAATTTACAGCGCGCGCTGCTTGAAGTCCTAGGAATATTCGCCCATTATTTCACTAACTCACATGCAGCATTTGTAGTTCAAAAAACTGACACTAAACAGTATTATGACCTAAAAGGAGCAGAATATGCTGCTATGTTATGTGGAGGAAAATCCCGTTTTTTGAGGGGAAAGTTAACGCTAGGCTATTTAGGGCTAAGGAATGAAGAGAGATGTGGAATACTATGAAAGAACGGTAAATAGATAAGAGTGAATGAATTAAGCTTACTTAAAATCTTTTTAAAAATAAACTATTTTAATCATTTAAATTTATGATTAATCTGCATTGCAATCTAATTCCAAACTAAGTTTTTTTTTTCATGCTTACATTAAAACTCTGTTTTCACGCAATTTACTTTACAGTTAATATTAGAAAAATATTTCTTTAAGTAAGAAATTAGAAAGAAAATATTTCTTTCTTAATGTTTCTTCCTTTCTTCTATTTTCTCTTTCTATGAAATTTATTCCTTTCAGGAAAAGACATAAAATTCATTCGTTCATTACAGTACGGTCGATTGCTGCTGCATGCAGCTATAAAACATGCAACAATGTTTTATTTTAAATAATTTATCCTATAATTAACATGACAGAAAATAAATTTTTGATGTAAAATATATAAATTAATAATAATTTTTTCTGTGTGTGTGATTAATTCGTATGAAAATTTTTGTCATACATATATTAGCAATACTTTTTTTAATATTACATTCTTGTTATTTTAATTTAATTAAAAGGTAGTAATATTATTTTCACAACAAAAGTACTAAAAATAATCAGTGTAGGTCTCCTGCAGTTGAAGAAATTGTCCAAACAGCAGTTTAACACTTTGGTACATTAAATAGAAAACTGTAATAATAATCAGTATCCCTTTTACAATAGAAAAATGAGAACACTGCTGTAAACAGTTTTTTTTTTAGTTTGCAAAGAAACAATCTTTTTTTTAATCCTAATAGATTACGAAAGTACTATTTCATGAAGAAACCCTCAGTCTTATAGGATTTTTACTTTATAACATAATGCAATAATGACTCTGCTAATAAGCCCACCAGCGATCGAGGGGTAGAGTCGCTGAATGCAGGTAGTTCGGTGCGAGGTTCGTATCCTGCGAACGGGCTGATCGCATCCGCGTTTTCGTGGCTTTCCCCAAGTGTAACGTGCATAAGAGCCTGTTTTCATCAGAAACCGGCTTTAAGTCGTAATAAAATGATGCACGCACGCACGATCACGCGCTCC
>KK117210.1:480746-551013 GCA_000611955.2 Stegodyphus mimosarum
TAAAAAAAAATCTGAAAGCCTTCAGGTTTTATATTACGCTCTATAGGGCGTTTTTTTAATGTTTTGCGTGTTACCTTTATTTATTAAATATCATGTTCTTCGTACTTAAACCATAAAATTCAATTCAACAGCAATATCATATAATTTAAAAGGGGCATATCTTTAGAATTTCCGATACACAATCACGAGCGCTAGAGATGAAAATGTCTCTTTTTCCCCCCTCGTACGGTGTTGCCATTGCTCGCTTTGAAATCGTTGAGTTTTTTAATCAAAAACTCATAAATGCTTTACAAAATATGAAATAGATAAAAAAAAATTTCAGGTCCAAATTTGGGCTTCCGGATGTCTATATTCGGGTAGAAGATTACGTTATTTAAAATGTGATGGTTATAGGTACCTTTGTTTTATCACAATACGGGAAACATTCATACATTTATTCAAATTCTTCATTATTTAATTTGTTTAATATAATGCAGTGCGATAATATTTGGTGGCAATATTTTAAAAATAGAAACGCTATTTATGGTGAAACGCCACAAAATGTCAAATGGAAATTAATAGCTCTTCTGGGCTAAGGCACTTCTGGTTAAAAATTATTTTTTAAATTAATATTATAAAACGATTAACTATTATAAACAGTAGTGTGAATTCTGTGTAATAATGAACGACATTCCTTATTGTGTTCACAATATTGTTCGTAAGGTGTTCGACTGTTTTATTTTAAAATAAACTTAATTCTTGCTGCGCATAAATCGAGTAGACTCTTCTCGGATGTCTGTATTATTAACTGAAGAAGGATTATGTGCTAGATAAATACTTATTATCTTCTACACTTTTAAACAATATCATTACAATATATATCTATAATTTAAGAAAAAGAATAAATAATCTTTCTTTCAGTAGAAATTGCATTCTTGTTTTCTGTATGTGGCTTCAAATACTATCTCAGTTTATCTCAAATTAAAATAGCAATAATTCTTGGCAATCTGAAACGTGCAATGAAAACATCTTCTGGCAGAGCAAAAGTATGAATATATTTTCTATAAATTCGCCGATTCAGAGATCTACTATCATATTGTTCGTTTAAATACGAAAAAATTAGAGGGGAAAACACATACAATGCCATTGTCTACTTTTAGGACGTCAACTGTACAAGCCTGATTGACGACGGGGCAACACTTTAGCCCGCGCTTCCGACGACTTCGGTACTCACAGAATATGGGATGTCGATCAGAGCTGTTTTTCACTAGCAGCGACATCTGGCGGGCCACAAACTGCTGCCGACTCTCGGAGTGTAGAATAGGCGTCCAGGATTGAGCCACCAAATTCAGGAAGTCATTCTCTGGATTAAAATAAGCAAAAAAGATCTTAGTAATATTCTTTTTTTCCACTGCTGCCGTTAGCCGTTACAGGCGTTGGCAGTTACTACATTTGGAAGTGGTGGTCAATTTATTATGAGGCATTTAACAGATGGGCCTCCGTTGCCACCTGTGAAGAACAAACAATTTACATCCATGCCTTCTCTGGAATTCGAATTCGGGCCCTTCGATACGCCAACCAGTGTTACTAACCACTTTCCCGTCAGCACGGCTGTCTTAAAAATATTCAGTGAGAAATTTCCCTTCCTAGAATGCCATCTCACCGTTTGACAAACGAATTCCGGATCAGACGGGATATAAAATTTAGAATGATTGAATTAAATCGACATTTTGTATGATATGACAATGGTTATTTTCCCATTATTTCTTATTGGTAAGTGGAAACCTAGCTATTCCGCAGTGCAGGTAGGCAGTGATGTAATGACTAAGGTTTTGTGTATTTTACATAACGCATTGTGGAATACAATCCCTTTTTAACATACTAAATTGAAAAATTTAGTAGATGAATCTTTAATTCCTTCCTCTTTTTGTTATGTCTTGCGCTACGAATGGAAAAGAAACATAATGTATACACAACCGAATATTTAATATAATTATATTAAAAAATAAAAACTTATAATTTGCATAACTAAATTTACTGGAACATATTTTTAGTATAGCATCCTTATGAAATCAAGAGAGTGCCAAGACATTTTCATTATGTGATAATCTAAGGAACAAACTGATCACATTATTTCAAAGCAGTAATCCAATGTTACATCATTTATGTTTAACAACATGTATGTTTTCCAAAATACTTAATACCACACGTAGTAGGTGCTTCAGAATAATATTCAAGTAATTAAGCAGCTAGGAAAACAATTCAAAGTGATTGCAGTTATAATACCGTTTGGAGAGGTATATCTATTTGGTGTGAAGTTGACATAATTCCCTTTAACTAATCAATCCTAACCTAAAGTTATTAGTTAAGTCTAGCTTTCTCTCTTTTTCATTAAATCATAAGATCGAAAATTTATCTATGTAATGTACAAAAATACTGAGCATTCGCCCTTATGCGCGTAAGAACACGCGTAAGAAGTTCAACTCAGAGCGAATGTGTCTAAGTGTAATAAATTAGTTACGACTACTCTAGGTCGCACTAAAAGAAAAATGGTTCTATGCCCAAGGCTATAGAAAGCAAACTGGGGTAAAATTTTCAGAAATTTTGGATGACAGTTAACTAGCATGGCCGAATTCTGAAGAACTCACCTTGGTAATGTAATGAAGAATGTAACAAGGTAATTCGACTCTAAGTTCGGCTGGTGAACGCCTTACTCAAAATTGAAGTACTGTATGGCACAATTACCCAAGATCTTGATATTGAGAGAGCGGCATCCTACACCAGATTTGCAAGGCTATACACGAAAGATCAGAACGATACTTAATCTGCAAGCCGTTAAATACAGCATCTATTGTTTTGAATGTAATAGTTTTAGAGCTTCAATAATGATCAAGTTTTCCTTAACCAATGTTTGGTTTATTTAATTACGGCAAAACACTTAAGGGATATTTGCGTGAGGAGTGCTTTCGTGCAAGACTCTTTAAGAGAAATTGGCTCGTATACCTGTTGTACATGGTAAAACCACGAAGACAGAGGCCGAACTGCCAGTGTTCAGCGACTGTACCGCTTGACCGTTGGTTGGCAAGTTTCTCTTTGCATCGGACTGTTTAAGCTATAACATACCATGATATTGTTTCTTAAAAAACTATTATATTTTCAAAGTACATTACTTAAAAATATTTTATTCTCTTTTTTTAGTATTACTTTTAAAAAATTTCAGCTTCGTTCACCTTTATATACATATCTACACAATTATTTAGTTCTTGTCACTTACAAAGTAATAAAAATACTAATAAATACTAATAAAATAAAAGGTAATAAAAATGTAAATAGACCCGGAAACATTACTGTAACTAAACTATGATGATGCCTTTTATCTCACTTTCCTTTTTTAAGAAAATTTGTTCCGATACAGTTATTGTTCATTAAATTATATTCTTTAAATTATTCTCAGTAGCGTCAACTTAGAATAAAGTGTGGTTTTCTGATTAATAATGCTTAGCATATATTATTCTAACTCGAAGGTTATTCGTCAGATAAATCTAAATTTTGCTTGTATAAAGGATTTTCTATGTACTAAAACAGAATGGGGAATAATTATTTAAAATTCCAAATTCTCCCTTTTTTTTTTTCTTTTTTCAAAAGTACAAAAATTAGCATTAAAAACAATGAATTGTCGAAAATTTATTATTTGATATTTTATTGACTTTATTGCATTGGCGAATTTTACTAATTTGACCACAAAATCCCTTTACTAACTTTAGAAAAATGAGTTTTGACATAGTTTAGATGTCTTTACACATAGCCGCTTTTTTTTTTTTTTTTTTTTTTTTTGGCAGTATGAGTCATTTTCTCTAAAATTTTCTTAAGAACAACAATACCAACAGCAAAATGACCTGGAGAAATGCGATTCTTTTGAAGAGAAAAAAAGATCTTGAGTCACTTACTTGCACCCTTTCTGCAATGAACCGAAAAAAGCTCGTTGTTAGAGAGCCGTACAAATCATGTTCAGCGGACTTAATTCGTCCTTTTCTCTGCGTTTCCAATATTTTCTACAAACCGTTAAAGTTCAGTGGTCTAAGAACTGCTTACAAGCACACAGCGCATTATAATGCGCATGCGCTATTGCTATTCAAGCAAAAAATTTCTAGTTTTCAATTTAATTTTTACAGTTTTAGTCAGCATCGCTTGAAATTTTTACTTTTACTGTAAAGTAACAGAATTGTTCTTTTAATTCGTCTAGTTACCGTTCGCTAAATTATCATATTTTGTCTTCAAAGAAGGATTGAGAAAACAGCAGTTTCAGATACTAAATGGTTGAAAATAATATCGATTTTCATCAACACTAATTTCAGAGTTATGCAATTTTAAGTACTGTTTAAGTTCTAATTGTTGGTGGAAGGCAGCATGAATGATTGATCTTTGCCTAAAATAGTTCTTCCCATTTATATAACATTATACCCTGTTTATGCTATAAATTCGATAAAATGCTCTTTGCTACACTTTCAAGCAAGATAATTAGGCTGAAAAATTTCATTGCTAACTTCCTGAAAAAGTGGAACGGGATTTCAAATAGCCGTCGAAATCAGTAGAGTATATTCAAAATCTATGTTGATTTAAGGTTACTATTTTGCTTGATTTTAAATCGATGGAATCTTCAATATCAGTTCTGCTAAGTTTTACATCTCGTTAAATACAGTTTATAATTTATTTATCTTCATGCAGGGAGTAATGATTAATAAATTATTTCTGTATTCTTCAGTAATTTCGGTAGTTCCGATAAATAAACGTAGTGAAAAACATAAGATATCACTAAATAATAAGGAAGAAGTACATACGATAATTATAATGAACAAATAATGAAATAATTATAATGAAAATCTATAAGCTTTGCCAGTAAAGCATAGTCCTATCTATGTAAGTAGATTAAGTAAACACAATCCAGAAGTAAAATCTTGGTTGATAAGGGTAAAATCTTGAGTAAATAGTTGTAGAAGTAGATTACTTCTTGCGATGAATAAATGAATAAATGGAAATAAAGTGATTATTATATACAAACGTTCAGAACTAGAAACCAAAATTGCCTGGAACTGTTAAAAATATTAGGGAAAAATCTGACTACCGACTTGGTGCCTTTAAATTTGTTAAAAAAATAAGTGCTGTTTTCAAAACTTGTTCTGTTTCTAATATTTTACAAAACATTGTACCTAAAATGCCTGAATTCAAAGCTACCGAGAATTCCATTGACAAATTGTTTATTATATTTAACTTGTTCGAAGAAATTTTCATGGGTATCTCTGCTAACAGTAATGAGTAGAATCTGTAAAGTTTTGAATATTGTAACATGGAACGCAAACGGATTAAATACACTCACTTCCAAAAGTTAAGCACGGAGAGGAAAATGCTAATTTCCGGAAGCCAATCAGAATTGAAGAGAATGTAATTCGCTGCAGAGGTAGATGGAAGAATGCAAATATGTTAGGTAACAGCCAATCGCGCTTTTATGTCAAGAAATATGCAAAAAAGGCAGTCTAATAAGAAGCCAGCTTTATGAAGGGTTACAGAAAGTTGATTGTAAGTGCTAATAGAAGGTGTTTAAAACTTTCGTAAAATTTATTTTCAAGACGAATGGAAGATTCCAGAAGACGAATGGAAGATTCTGAGCGCTGACGTGCTGTGGGGTGCATTGAAGCAGGATAGTCGATCACAGATGTTACTCTTTTCTTCGTTCATCATTCTGTAATTTCACGTTTATGGAAACAATTCCAAACCACACAGACAGTTTTCTGAAGGTCTGTAGCCGGTCGCCCAAATGTTACAACCCCCACGGAAGATCGATATATTGCTATTGTAGCCAAGCGGAATTGCAGAGCGACCTTCACACGTGTGACATCTATGGTTACAGCGTCCGTTGGTAAGGCGATATCTGCAGCTATTGTACGCCGAAGATTATATATGAGTGGACTGTACGCCCGGGCACCTCGAGTTTGTGTTCCTCTATCAGTCCCATCGAGAGGGGCACGATTACAGTGGTGCCGGGAACATGTCAATTGGAATGTGTCTGGCTGGGGCAATGCCATGTTTACTGATGAGTCAAGATTTGTTCTGGAGCCAGATGACAAGCGTATAAGGATATGGCGTGAACAACGAACACGCAGTCAGTCCCAAAACATCACCGAACATTACGCATTCCGAGGTGGAAGCATTAAGGTGTGGGCAGGGATTTCATTAGGATACCGCACCGATCTGCACATCTTTAAACGGGGTTCATTGACGGCTCTCCGGTATCGAGATGAAGTCCTAGAACCCATTGTGAGATCGTACGCTGCAGCAGTTGGCCCTACTTTGGTTTTAATGGACGATAACGCACGTCCCCATAGAGCTGACATCGTCGATGAATACCTGGAGAGTGAAGGGATTGCGCGTATGGCGTGGCCAGCATATTCGCCCGACCTTAATCCCATTGAAAATCTTTGAGATGCTCTAGGCCGTGCTGTATCTTCACGTTTCCCACCTCCAGCCACTCTTATTGAGCTGGAAACTGCGCGGAAATGGCGATTGCTTACTTCTGCGGTGGTTGACCACCTAATTGAAAGCATGGTCACAAGGTGTAAACTTTGTACCAATGTGTCTATGCCGCAGAAAGCTTCGTTTGATTCCCTGAGCCCACTGGATGAAAGCGCACATATATAAAAACTCATACTGATAAAAGTCCACATTGGTACAAGCCTAGAATGATAGAAGCCCAATCTGATAAAAACCAACATGAATAAAAGGACATGTGGTTTTCAACAGTATAAGATATATTTATGTTTGCAACTATAATAAATAGAGTCGTTGAGTCTAATTTTTGATGTCTCAATAATATGCCTCTTTATATATTTTATCACTGTTTACTTTGCAAATTTTATAAATTCCAAAACATGCTTTTCTGTTGTCTGCTTAAGCAGTTAGTTATTATATTGCTATAATAAATTTTAAAAATTTCTTTATTATTTTATTAATTGCGGGAAACGAGCCATCCCACCAGGAATTTTCACAAAGCTTAAAGAGATGGTCGATGAGCTCAGAGATATTGCTACCAGTAATGGGATTAGCAACTTCAACGACGTACCGCCTCCGCTTAGTATTCTGCATCCCTCCCACGCCGTCTTATGCCAGTGCGATGACTCCACCACAAACATCATTAATACAGAAAAAATGCCGTCATTATTAGGGGATAATAATGCCCCTAAAATTTCCTATACTGATACTGTAGCAAAGGTACCAAGGAAAAGTAACCCAGCTATTTTGCTTTACCCAAAAGAAGAACTAAAATGCCGTATTACAAAGAAACTAAACCAGATTCTTTCCCTCAAAGAAATAAATGCCAATATTGATTATATAACAAATATTAAGAATGGAGGCATCGCGATCAGCAGCACTTCAAAGGAAGAACTTAACAAGATTACTAACGCCATAAACGTTTCCGAAGAAGCAAATAACTTAATAGAAATAAAAACACCAAGGGCTAAAAAACCGAAAATCTCAATAAATAATATCCCGAATACATTATCACCAAAAGTAGTTCTCGAAGAAATAGTTGACCAACTAAGGATTGATAAAGAGGAGCTTTCACCTCTCTTTTACACAAAAGGCAAAAAATCCAACACCATTAAGTGGGTTCTCGAATGCTCCCCTCGTACTCTATCAAAATGTATTGAACGTAGGAAAATTATAATTAATGGAGAACTCTCCCAATCGCAGGATTCTACGGTGTGAGGAGATGCTACAGATGCCAAGATTTCTCCCATTCAGGTAGTACATGCAAATATAGGACCTATTGCGCTTTCTGTGGCTGACCTCACTCCATAAGGAATTACAAAGAAGTCGTACCGGATTGTATCAATTGTAAATTGTTCAATTGCACATACAGAACCTACAGCAATACTTCACATGCTGCATTCTCCCCCAAGCGCCCATTATATCAGAGGGAAATTTCAAAAATTAAGGCTGCTGCAATTTACACATCAACGCAAGAAGAATAGTTAGTTTACTACCTAGTTTCTTTTCAGTTACTTTAAACTTCCCTTTCTGTACATGGATTCATCACGTGCTACCACCGCCCGTTCAGTTCATCATTTTCACCTGTTTACGACAATTTTACACAATGATTCCCCTCCACAGGACATGCTTAGAATCCTTCAAATAAACCTAGGCAGAGGAAAAAAGGCTTCAGAAAACAACTTAGTGAAGTAATTGAAAATAACAACCATGATGTAATTTGCATTACTGAGCCGTATTGCGTAAAAGGTGAAGTTAGATGCCTTCCCCTTCACTGGTAAATATTTCAATCTACCGAAAAAGATCCTCTGGTTAACCCACGTGCGAGTATTATAGTCACCAATACCAAATGGTCCCCTACAATTATATTAAGCCAAAGAGATGTGATGACGATAAGTATTAACTGCAAATATGAACAGCTACTAATTACTTCCATTTACTGCTCACCACAAGAAGATATGGGGCCGAATCTTCACATACTAGAAAATATCTTTAGTAATCTCAGAAGGTCACAGCACGTGATTACAGGTGACTTCAATGCTCACCATGACATGTGGCATTACAATAATACAGATAATAGAGGACATACACTTGCTGACTTTATTGCCCCACACAATCTATATATACATAACCTCTCTTCAGACACTCCTACATTTGAAACAGCAAATGGTAAAAGATGGCCGGACCTAACACTGTCAACATTGAGTATCTCCAGTAAAATACAAGAATGGAAAGTTCTTGATGACCCAAGTCACTCAGATCACAACTACATCTCATTTGCATTAATAGAAGAAATCCCCGACCTCAAATTAAGAAGATTTTTAATCTCAAAGCAGAAAGCAAGGCAATTTGGAAGAAAAATCTTCACAAGTCTTCAGTATGCGGAGAAACTTATAGATAAATGCGCATCCCCGGATGCAGTACATGATATAACGGAAACAATTATCAAAACAATACAGGAGACAGCGAAAAACCCATTTAAACTTCATAACAACAACAAGAACACGAAGACTAACTGGTGGACAAAGGAATTAAGATGTGAAAAGCAACATACAAAGGCTCTTCGTAGAAAAATGAACAGTGCTCCAGAAGGGTTGAAAATGGAAATATGGATAAAATACAAGCAACAATTAGCAAATTACAAAAAGAAAATAACTGAGGCAAAATTACACAGCTGGAAGAATTACTGCTGTAATAATAAAGAAACTTACGGCCAGCTGTATAAAATGGCTACAAGTAAAGTTTTCAGTCCCGCACATATCGCTCTTTCAAAAGATCAACTCTCACATAACAGCCAGCTTGATAATGTCAGTAAAAGATTCTCAGCAATATTTTAGATGCTGTCTTCCTGAAAGATAATGCAGAAGACGACTGCCATTCACATTCTGATATTAGATACAATAATACTCCAGATGAATACTAATTAAATACTCCAGATGATGTGGAATTCCACTCACAAGAAATTTCAAAAATTACTAAGCATCTTCCGAATAATAAAGCTCCGGGACCTGAAGGATTAGACAACAGGATTATTAAGATAATTCACCATGCAATGCCTTTTCTGTTCCACAAACTACTAAATCTCTGCCTCAAATTTTATGTCTTCCCGAATTGTCGCAAACAGAGACAAACAATACTGTTCAAGAAAAATAATAAAGATCCAACAAATCCGGAAGCCTTCAGACCAGTCAACCTCTTACCTGCAATAGGTAAACTTCTGGAACGTGCAATAGTGGGCAGAATACGCCCCCCACTTGGAGAAAAACGGTACCATAAGCTCCAACCAATACGGCTTCAGACCTCTCAAATCTACATTACATGCGATAGCAGAACTTCAAGAGCAGATCCATAGGAATAAATCTTCAGCTCTCCATACAGCAGTACTCTGTATGGATCTCAAAAATGCGTCTGACTCCGTGTGGTGGCCTGGTATCCTTGAAGCCTTGCGCAGCATTAAATGCCCTCAGAACATATTCAAGCTAAAGAATAGTTTCCTAACAAATAGAGCAACGATGATCATCAGCCACAACTGCATAGTAGAAAGACGAATAACAAGGGGTTGTCCACAGGCTTTTGTCTAAGTGCAGACCTGTGGAACATCACCTTCAATTATATCACCTCCTACAAGTGGCCGGACCATACAAAACTCATCGCCTTTGCCGACGATGTGGCATTTGTAACAAATGGGCATTCAAGAGACATACTAGAAAAGAATAGTAATAAGACTCTCTCCATATTCCACTCTCTCTGCGTCAATCAAAAACTATAATTTCAGAGCCCAAATCACATATTATTTTGTTTCCAAAACCGGGCAAAACGCTACGAAGGCTCCCTTGCATTAAAATCAATAATAGAAGAATCAAGATCTCAAAAGAAATAAAATTTCTTGGACTGAAAATTGACCAAAAGTTTTCTTGGATCCCACACCTCACGGACATTCGAAAGAAGACCCAAACTATTTCTAGAGCCCTTGCAAGGATGCAAGGCACTACGTGGGGCCTCAAGTCGAGGATGCAAAACATTCTTTATAATACCGTGACCGAAAAAATAATCCTCTACGGGGCATCAGCACTCACCCCATGACAGTGAAAAAAGAAAAGACTCTTAGCTTCGATCCAAAGCCCCTTCCTCTTGCAAATAGCAAAAGAATACAGAACTACCTCAACGGCAGCACTCTGTGTATCGACAGGAATCCCACCCCTACATCTGAAAGCAAAAGAAGACGCAGACTTAGCCACGTTATTCCACCTCATGAAAAATATAGAGGTAGAAGATGAAGACCTGTGTGCCCCTGATTTCGTACAGCCTCGAAATCCTTACCTAAGACACCCTGCAGTACAAGCAAAACTCAGAATATCTACAAAAGAAGAAACCCTCAGTGTACCTACATTTCCAGTAGTGTACACAGATGGATCAAAGATAAACGAAGAAGTAGGATGCGCGTTCTTAGCACTCCTCTCAGAACAAGAAACAACATAATGGAAAGGACACCTAAGAAACAATAACAGCGTTTTCCAAGCTGAATTTCAGCCATAAAACACGCTATTCTATGGTCTCATCAAAGGCATCTAACATACGTTACCATCTACAGTGATAGCCAAGCGGCAATCAAAGCTGTTGATGATGCTAAAAACAAATCACCAATAGTACAAGAAATTTACGATTTAATATCACAGCACAATAGGACGTCTATAAAAATAAAGTGGGTAAAAGCGCATGCAGGACAAGCCCAAAATGAAAGGGCAGATGTGCTTACTAAGAATGCAGCTCAAGAGCTATCTCTACCTTCACTCAATGTTCCATTCCCAAAATCGTTGCGAAACATATGCTGAAAAAAACAACGTTAAAGAAATGGCAAGCTGAATGGGAAAATATAGATGTAGGTAGAAGGCTTTTTAACTTCTACAAGAAACCCACATATGATCCAATCTCATATAACTTCTTCATCAACATCTTTTTATCTGGACATGGTTCTTTCCCCGCGTACTACTTTGCACGAAATTTGAGGAATTCAGACAAGTGCGTATGTGGAAAAAGAGAGACCCAGAGCTCTATGTTCTCAAGTGCCAGCTCACAAAAGAGCTACACTGCAAAGAAAGGTCACAAATTACGCCTGAATACATTAAATGCTTACTAACGATCCCACAATTACAACAAAAGGTTTCTTTGATTATGAAGAAACTTTTCTCATATAAAAGAGAAGACATATGTCAAGATATTATCTCTTCTGTATAAATACCTCTTATTCAATAACTTACAAAAATAATGTAAGAATTCAGAAATATTGCAAATGTCTGAAACAGGCTAAATATGGCTTGAATAGTTTTTACAAAATAATTTCATTATGAATTTTTACTGTATTAGGAGATGAGGGGGGAAAAAGAAAAATCTTGTAATAATTAAATTATTTAGTTAAATAATAATAATAATAATATACGACTTAATTAGATATATTAATGTAAATGTAAGTAACATGTAATTTTCTAATGTATATTTGCTGTATTTATGATACATTCATTTACAAAAATAATGTAAGACTTCAGTGCTGATGCAATTGTGTGAAACAAGGAAAACCGAACATTCTGCAATTCCTTTCCCTTATTTCTTATTCAATGTGTGTTGAGGAGCCGCGCTTTTCACATCATTCGCATAACTCGGGGACGTTTGCATAATTTTCCTACAATGCCTTCTTGTTGTTGCATTTTCAGTGTCGGATAGTGTATATATATATATATATATATACATATATGAAATGTTGATCCTCATACTTTATTGGTGTTGTGCAGCCGGGGCAACAGGAAGGAGACAAATTTTTGGAATAATAATTGATACATTTATTTTAGCATCCATCTCCCAAGCGTTCCTTCCTGTACATCGAGGAGTAGCCCTATTTGTAGAATTGGGTGCGTCATGGTACTCATCCAGTCAGCGGTATTAATTGAGATCGCTAAGTGACGCTATCTTCTCAATAAGAGTGTTCTATAAGGACTTTATGTAATATGACCGATTTATGAGTTTGTCGATTTGGCGGGCGCCAAGAGGTTAATATAATTTATAAGAAAGAAAGGACTTCACCAGAAAAATAGGAAGAGGGATGCAATTTAGGTAGGGAATCGCCAACACATTATAAGATTAGAATTTAATTTAATTAATTGATTTATAAATATCATTACATATATATATATATACTCACTCTGTTACCCGTCTCGGTGAGCTCAGTTTTTATTCTTATATGTTGTTAAATTGCACATTTTTTGCTGTAAAAGTGATTGAATTAAGTTGTTCTTATGTTCTGGTTAAGTTTTTTTATCTTTAAACTAATTTGCGTGCAGTAGTTGTAGAATTATCAACAATTTAAAAGTCGTTTAAGTGCTACTAAGCCTAACGTAGCAGCCACTTGTTTGTATTTGAAACTTTTTAGAAGAATAGTGAATTCAGTCAGTTTCTGTACCTTCAGTGTCTTTTTGCCGAGTCGGAGTTTTGCACACCGAAAAATCTGCCTTCAGGCCTTCTGGACGAATTGTTTGTTTCTGCGTAGAAACTCTAATTTCGATTGTAAAAATTGTTTTTTTAACTGTTTTAACTGTATTTAGGGTTTTATGATTTTCTGTGTTTCACAATTTTTGATGAAGATGTTTTGAGTTTTTGTGTCTTTTTCCCTTGCCGCGATGGGAAAGCTGAATTCTTTGAATGAGAAATATATCTCTAATGGAATTCGAGGAAATAGGTTTAAATAAAATGCAGCAAAAAAGTGTGTGTAATTTAATAGGTTGTAGAAAGAAGTCATCTGGTGTCCACATCAGATTTTTGTGTATACGGAAACGAAAAATATCATTGAAGTTCCTCAAAAACTATTTTAAGGTAATACGGCTACTTAATCATACACATGTTTCAGTATTAAAATTGAAGAAGATGTTATTTAATCAAAGGACACAACAAATTATTTTTATAATTATGAAGGAATTTCTTTAAATCTCTTAGTTCTTGAACTACAAAATAAAGCAATATCCTCAAGGACTAAAACAAAATCTGATGTGGACACCACACGTTTTCCTTGTATAGCCTATTATGCTATACACATTTTTTACTTCATTTCATTTAAACGTATTTACTCGAATTTCATTAGTGATATATTTCTCATTCAATTAATTCATTTCTCACTTCGCAGGAAAGCAAAAATATATAAAAGCTCAAAACATCTTCATTAAAAATAGTAAAATACAGAAAAACATAAAACACCAAATACAGTTAAAACAGTTTAAACTTTTTTTGTACAATTAAATTTAGAGTTTCTACAAAGCAAACAATTCGGCCAGCGGGTAAGAAGGTAGATTTTTCGGTGCACAAAACTGAAAGTTTACTTTTGGTCTCCCTCGGCAAAAAGACATTGGAGTACAGAAATTGACTAAATTCCCTATTCTATTGAGTCTCAAACGTAAACAAATGGTGGCTCGTTAGGATCAACTCGTTGGGCTAACACTTAAAACTTTTAAGTTGTTGATAATGCTATAACTACTGCATGCAGATTAACTAAAGGGATAAAAATATTAACCGGAACATAAAAGCCACATAATTCAATCACTTTTAAAGCACAAAATGCACAGTATATCAACATATAAAATAAAAAACAACTAAGCTGACAGAGCCAGGTAACAGAGTGAGAATATATATATTTATATAAGATTGATGCAACCGATTGCAACAAGAAAGGGCGGTACACAACTACATGATACATACATATAGAAAATTTCAACGTTTTACGGCTACTCGTTCTTAAATTATACGAGATACATGCATACGTACGTAAGTACAGACGTCAAGAAAAAAATCTCTTCTGAATCTATTTTAAATCAATTTTACAATTTTTTCTGGCAAAAATTTTATTTATTCTGTCGGTACATAGACATGTCACGCAAAAACATCGTTCTAGTTGTTTCAAGAGCTGTTGAAATAGATATTTTTGTCCAAATAAGATACCCGAAATTTTCCGTGATTAAAATACTACCTTTACTTTGTACAAGGAAGTTAAAAGCATTACTTTCAATTTAATGTAATTATTTTTAAATCAAATTAGACGCCTTTATAAAAAATGAATGAAAGAAATCATTAATCTTCATTTGCCTTTCATTTTAAAGAAAAATTCTCCTTTTAACCCTCATATTTTTATGTCATATCTCAATGTAAGATTGTAGACATAATCTATAATCTAGTGTGAAAGTGTAAATTTGCTGTCGGACATGCAGAACCCGATGCATGGACTTTATCTTCTAATTACTGTGCGAAAGAGATAGTTCCCAATACACTTAAGTGGAATAAAATGATTTTCTTGGTTTTCCGGGGCTAAATTTGATTACAGTACAACTAATGTTTTCCAGCTTACACTTCAGTTATAGAATCATTAGGATTTTTGAAGCAGGAGACGTGAAATATGTGCAATGCTCTCGCCGGTACTTGAACCTGGATCTCTCGAATACTCGCTGAATGTGCTACCATTACACCATGAAGGCATGCTGGGAGGAGGAAGAAATATTTTACACAGTGACCTTACTTTTATTACCTTTCCGCTTTTATTGGAAACTGACAACTAATAATGTTTACCACCTTTTTTTCCGCATCTCATAAATCACTGGAATTAGGAAAATAGTGGAAAATATTAACTTTGGAGCCAGCACTGGGTTTCCACTTTCAAGGATTTTTATCCGTTTTCTGAATAACTTGAGGTATTATGCCTTCTTCGAAACAAATTTGTTCATTTAGAAGTACTTTTAATTATTTGGTAAGTATTAGAAGGATCTTTAGTGAAACAACCATTTTTTAAGTATTGCAATAAAAAAGTGGGCAGAATTCTTAGCAATAATATAGTCCTTAAAGCATAAAATATGTTTTATCTAAACAATTTTTCAGCAATAAACTAATTTTTTGGGAAGTGATTCTAATATTAGTTGTAATTCAAAATAACATTTAAAATAACTTTGAAACTGTGCGATATTGCGACAATTTTAAATGAGTAGCAAACAATTTGTAAAGATTTGATTAGCATTACATAACAGAAATAATTTTTTAATTACTAACGTGACTTGGAGTTTCATATTTATAACGAGTACTTAAGAAGAAATAAATATATTTTTGTTTGAAACATAAAAATCACGACTTAATATTTTAAATTACTTTTACGATATTTATACGACTAATTGTTTGTTTTGACCTGTAAGTATTGTTGTTAGAGCTGCTGATAATTCAATATTATATGGAATCTGAACTTACGGCAACGATAACAGACTAAGAAGTTTAGTCCAAATACACGCTACCATTCCTTTATAATTTCAAACCCTACCAGTGTTTAAGATCACTGAATACTGGTAGTTCGACCTGGTTTGAGCCCAGGTGAACGGGTTAGTTGCATGGTTGCATTTCGTGAATTTCCCACTGTGCAATTCGTCTTGGTGCTTTGCCCAAATTCAAATAACCTATAACTTTAATCATAATTATACTTGCATGTTTCTGTTGGTATACTGTTTTTAAAATTTGATTTTCAATATAATGACTTTCAATATCACTGCTTTAGTTGTTTACATACAAATAGTTTCTAATTTTAATAATTTCTAAAAAAAAATAAACAATATACTGAAATAGTTATAATTCTACCTTTTATTACGCTTTTCACTATACATCCGGAAATCTAGCGGAGTGAGGTGAGACCAGGGATCGCGATGGTCATGAACTGCTAAGTTATGGGAGATGATTGTAGGTCCAAAGCGATATTGTAGCAGTTGCCAAGCACATGTGGCGTCGTGTGGAGGAGCACCATCTTGCATCCATGCAATATTATTAACGACCCTTCGTTCCTGCAATACTGGAATTACGTAATGCTGCAATATTGTTGAATACCGAGCACTTGTAATGGAACATGTTTTCATATCTGTGGAAGTGATCTCTTGAAACAAGTTTGGACCGAGAACGATTGTGCTTGCAATACCACACCCCCCTGTCACTTCAGCTATGGGTATAAGCGCAAGTGCCATATCGTGAGGATTTTCGTAAGCTTTATGAATGCACTTAGAGTTTAAGTTCCCACTTAAGAAGAATACGCCTCATCCATCCATACTATCCATAGCAGCCACTTGCTACTTCTTTATATCTGATGAGGAAACAATTTGGAAATTCGTCACGCTGTTTCTCGTCTCTGCGCCGGAACCGATAAGGAAACATCGGAAAAATAGAGTTCAGCAGCTTGAGGACTGTGGTTTTCGGTGCGTACAAAATGAGGGCACCACTTTTTGTAACATGTAAAAGACATGCAGTAATCGTATATTCTCTTCTGCAACAACTTCAGCAAGAACACATGGTCGTTCGGTCGCTGTCTATCACATGTGCATCCAATTTCCTCAGATTTGTTTAACAGATCACATAGAGTATTTACGGAACATGGATCTCGCGTTAATTCATGGTTTCGCCGATAAACCTGCACTACTTCGGTAGCAGTGCAGGTTCAGATATAGCAGCTTTATGTATTCGCCTCTGTGTTTCTCCATAAGTTTCACTTTGATAGCATATTCAGACACCTGATGCAAGAAGAGTCTGAATCTTATTGGTTGTACAATGATTTCTGGAACATTCGGTTTGGGCGGTAGTGGGTGGCGTACCCGGCCAGACCTATAAGTGATTTGGTTATAAAGACTTAATGCTGGAACGTGCATTTCTTTGATTTGCGAATTAGAGACTTCGTAGAGAACTATTAGAGATCCATTTGTTGAAAGAAGTCTATAGAATCATGATTTATGCTACATTAGCGAACTATTTGAAGATTGCGATCTTGATTTATCAGAGGACTTTTCACTGTCTCTGTCCTGTTCCCACCCATGTGGCATGATTTGATACTGCCCATTACGGGTACGTGCTTATTATAATTTGAATGAGATTGTAATATAGCGTATATTGTGTATTTAGTTTGTAATTTGAGTTTTACGAACATGTAACTTGAATGAGATTGTGATTACTGTTCAGATTTTGATTATCTGTTCCTTCTCTGAGAAAGTTCATTATTATGGGAGAACATAAGAATTATGTAATATACATACGATTGTAATCATATAGTGTCTCCATAAGATTATACGATTTTGATTAAGCGTTTATTGGCAATTTGTGCATACTGCATTATTCTGTCACTTCGTGCATTTTTGTGTTCTGTCGATTATGATCGATTTGTATTCTTTGTTCATGTTTCTGTAATTTTTGTATTTTTATTGTATTTTCTTTTGGTTTTTTCTTCTCCTCTCTGGTTTCTGTGTATTGTGTGATTTTTTTTCTTTGTGTGTGGGTTTAGTATTTAAGTAGTGTAAAGGTTTTTTAGGGCCTTAGTATGTCCGTTTTAAATCTACATTTGTAGGTGCGCGGCACATCCTTTTTCTTTTGTAAACCCTTTTAAGTTCTTTTCTGAACATTGATTTTTATGAAAAAGACAGGAAAAAAGCTTTTAAAATTGTGACAAATTGTTATACACATGTATTGATTTTATCTTTGATTTGGAACCCGATAACCGAAATTTTTGGGTTTATTAAAATTTGATTTTTGGTTTTAAAATGGCTAACTCGGATAAAAATGAGTCTAGAGATGTCGGAGATGCTTTTGACAAGACGCTCCAGGGAACTAATAGTATAAATGTGATTATTAAAGAAATGTACAAAGTAGTAGAGGAATTTAAGTCTCAGAGAAAGATTGCTGTGATCTTACCGGATAAGCTATTGAGCGGCCTTGGTAGAATTTTGGAATTAGCTACGGCACAGAGGCTTCCTTTGTTGGAAATTGAAATGAAAGTAAATGCCAATTATGATATAAAAGATCTCAAGAATGAGATTACTGATTTCGAAATATTGTCACTGAAGGCTTTGAGAGTATGATCAGAAAAGAATTGGTCCATGAGACGGTAGAAGTGAAGGGGTCTGATGAAATAACCCTGAAACCAATGGCTTCCGATATAGATGTCTTTGATGAAATTTCTGGCGAACTAAACCCCACGGATTTAGGTAACCATATTCAGAATGCCAAGAGGTATGATAATGGTGAAATTAAATTGAAGTTGGCTAATAAAAAAGAGGTTTCTAAGTTAGAAGAAGCCATATTGGATAAAAAGAACCTCAGCACTAAAATCTTTACTAAAAGAGAACGTTTATAGGCCCAAAAATCATCATTTATGACGCAGATAATGATATAAAAAACAAGAACTTAGCTACGGTGTTCTACAAGGATTGTGTATGTGAAAAGAAGTGTGCGAAACATATATTTGACATCGGTACTACAAACAATGCTTCCCATAGGGTCTTTGCAGTTAATTCTGTTTGTCAGAAGGAGGTTCTGCAAAGCCAGAGATTATTCATGGATGGAAATCTGATAGTACAAAGCTTTTCCTTATGCCTCGACAGTGTACAAATTGTTGGTCTTTTGGCCACACCAAAAAACATTGTAAGTTTGAATTGTAAGTCATATTGCTCTAATGCGCATTTGAAGAATGAATGTAATAAAAGCTCTATTGTGTGTATTAATTGTGAATTTTCGAACAAGAAGTATGGCACAAAATTTAATTCAGCCCATAAAGCTACTGACCGAGATTGCCCGTGCCTTACAAGTGAAATTGATTTTATTCGTGATCACCTTGACATTGATATTGATATGAATTCTTAAACTTTTTTTCGGAGTCGGGTTTCAGATGCTGTATATTTCTTAACTATTTTATATGTGCTGATTATTTTCCCATGATAATTTTGAGTTTTAATTCGAATCATTGTTTAATGGCGGCTGCCCAGCTCCCTTTTTGAATAATATTTTGGGTTTTACCCCAGATGTAATCTGCCTACAAGAGCCCTACTTAATTAGGGATTATTTGCTTTATAGCCAAGGCTCCTGGCGTATTGCTATGAGGCCAGGCGGACGCACAGCCATAGTGGTCCTCAATCAAGCTATTTAATATACTTTCGACTTCCAATCTTATGAAATCACATGTATATCAATTTATGGAGAGCAAAAATTTGGAATAGTATCATGCTATTTCTCTCCGGTTGAAAATATTTCGGTGCATCTGACTAGATCAGAAGATGTGTGCCTCAATTATGAGAGCCTAATTATCTTCGGAGACTTCAACGCTAGACGTACATGCTGGAGAACACCCAATGTTGATCCTAGGGGTGCTCTTGTCTTCGAATTTTTGGTAGATTGAATCTTTTGAATGCGAATGATTCCCCTCCTACCTTTTTACCAACGGTGGGTTCAGGATGGACCGATCTGGTCTTTGTCACTTCGGATATTAATTGTCAGACGAAAGATTTGGAGGTCTCTGAAGAAGAGGCATTGAGTGATCATAGATATCTGATTTTAAGAACTTGGAAATACATCTGAGAAGCCCAGTCGGATTGGGATCACTAGAAATGTTTCGAAAATCAGAACGTTTTGTCGTTCTTGTGAACGCAAAATGTCTAAACACTATGAGGATCTGTTGAAAACTAGTTCTGCCATGGAGATAAATTGTTTCGTTGAAAGATTCGTTGAGAAATTGAGAACACAAAGTTTCAGGAGACTAAGATCGAAGCCTCAGCGTGTTTTCGGTTTTCCACGGTGGAAAGAGGAGCTCACGAGGTTTCGCAGGCGTATACGGGCCTTCAGAAAAAAGTCTCAGTTTCGGGGAATCTCTGAGGAGGAGAGGACCAATAGGAAGATCTGTTATAAAAGAGGATTGTCGAAATATAAACACACTTTTGCGTAAAACTAAGTTCGAGACTACGAATAGGATTTTTCTAGAGAACAGAGTCTATTATGATGGATTTTTAAGTTACGCCTAGGATATGATCAAGAAGAATGAGATGATTAAAAATCCTGGTAGCCTTAATAATACTTCTTAGAAAAAGACTAATAGACGTTTTATCACTAATATCTTTGATCTCGATGTATGCAAGGACTTTGATGAAACTTATCGCAGATTGGGGTGAAGGTGACGACTGTGATTCTGGGATATTGCAGGAAAAATTGATATGGGCAATTGGTGGACTTCGAAGTAAGAGTGCTCCACGCCCCGATGGTATTCATGCCGTCCTTATTAAGATCTTTTATGAATTTTATTCTGACTTTTTTATATTCTATTTAACAAGTGTTTTAAATATGGAGTCTTCTCGAACCTGTGGAAGAGAGGTCGCATGTTGTTGATCCCGAAATCAAATGGCAAGAGGATACCCATTGTCTTATTGGCTTTTTTGGGTAAGATCTTCGATAAAATTTTAACTAATAGAATACTTTACTGGATCTTAAGGAATGGGAGTCTGAGTAATAAACAGTATGGATTTTTGCCTGAACGTAGTACTGATATAGCGCTGTTCGAGGTCAGCGATTTTATTACTAAGAAGAAACCTGATAAGCATGTAGTTGTTCTTTCTCTTGACGATGCGTCTGCCTTGACTTAGCTGGCTATCTTTGTTAAACACACTATTGGACTTGAAGATTCCACGTAATATAGTGGAGTGCTATTTGTCTTACTTTCGCGATACCTATATTATTTATAATGGAATCAATCAAGAGGACAATGCTACAGTGAAAATTTTTAAGGGCTGCCCACAGAACTCCTGTAGTGCGCCCCTGTTCTGGAACTTAATAATAAACAAGCTTTAAAGAGTTGAATTTTACGATGATATTAATATTGTTGCCTATGCAGGTGATGTCCTGATATTGATGAAAGAGGATTCTTTGGAGAAGCTGGAGAGGCTCTTTGGGCAAATTATTCCAGTACTTTAAAAATGGAAAACTGAGGAAAGATTGAACTTAGAGAAAACAAATACGCTTTTCTTTCCCAAAAGAGGCAAAAAATATACAGCTTCACAACTTAGATTTGATGGTAAAAGGATAAGATTTTTGGATTCAATGACATACTTTGGCGTTATTTTAGACTCTGGATTAACTTTTGCTGAACATTTTAAATATGTACATAGAAGAACTAATGATATTTTGTTATTTTACAAACGTTCCCTTACTGCCTCGGCCTTGAATTTTAAGCACAAAATTATTTACGAAATCTACAAAAATGTTATTGTGCCAATTATAATGTATGGCACAGGCTCTTGGGGTTCCAGGGCAGGGGAACTATGTAAGATAAGAGTGAAACTTAATACAATACAGAGGGGTTGGTGCCTTGCCTTTACGCGATGCTTCAGGTGCGTCTCGGTACGTTACGCGGTTTCGTCTGAGGTGCTTTGCGTCCTAGCCGGTACTCGACCTCTTTCTAAACTTTACAAAGTTTATTATGATAGATTTCTGCTTGGATCTGGAAAATTGGATTTTAATTTATGTGGTGAAAATTTAATTACCAAGAGCTCTTATGAATCATTTGACCGTTTCCTTATACACCCATCGAAAAATGTTATATGCTATTTTGATAGGAATCTTCCAATGACCGATATGTTTGATATCTATACGGATGGTTCCGGTATAGATGGAAAGTTCGGCGCTGCTTTCGTAGTTTTTTTTTTACTATGGTGTAGAGATTTTGAATAAGATTTTTAAATTGAATTCTTACAATTCTGCATTTCAGGCTGAGAGTTGTGCCCTAGAACAAGCTCTATCAAATGTGGATTTTAATATACCACATAACTCAAATGTGAATGTATATAGTGATTGTTTATCTTTGCTGCAAGTTTTACAGAATCCTATCTCTGATAATCTTATAATTTTCAACATTAAAGAGTATATAAAAATATTTCCAGAAAAATTTATCTATCCCTTAAAATAAAGGCCCATGTGGGTCACATCGGCAGCGAAAGGGCGGATGTGCTGGCCAGATGGGCTGCACAATCTGATAATACTCCATTGGAAATCTCAGGATCTAGAAAACATGCTGACAATATTATAATGAATAGTTGTATTGATGATTGGCGGGAATTCTGGTTAATATCTGAGAGAAATAAAGGATTTTTGAGTTGCATAGAAATTAAGAAAAAGATGAAAATATTCTGCAATATAGATTTAAACCAATTTCTCACTTGTCACGGTAGATTTCCTGTATCGTTTCAACATACAAAATTACAATTTATGTTCTAAGTGCAGTGTTGTTGGTAATGCGGATCATTATGTTTATGTGATGTGTAAATTGTAAAATTTTCTGAGGCCATCCTGGGGTTCATTAATGTAAATAAGGTAGAATGTGGAGTACTCGCTTGAACATCTTTAATATATATATATATATGTTCTTTTAACTATTTTTATTCCTAGTGTTTGTTTGTTATGGTATGTTTCATTATTATGTGTTTATATGTTTTTATGGATTTTATGAATTAGACCTTTGAATATTTTTAGTATGTTTTTAATTATTTTTATTTCTGGTGTTTGCTTATTAAGGCATGTCTTTAATATGTATGTATCATGTCTGATGATTTAATGTATCTGATTTTAATATATTCTTTTATGGATTTTATGAATTAGACCTTTGATTATTTCAATGCTTGGATTTTATGTGTGATATTGATTTTATCTGTGATGAAACATGAGAGTGTTTTATGATTTGTCTAATATTCTGGTATTTGTGTTTTTGATAATGTTTTTGTGTAGTTGTATTAAAAGGTTTATTTTGGTGTTTGCTTATGTGTGTGTAATTTTCCTTTTCCTAGTTTTGTTTTTACTAACTACATTTTATTGTTTTAATTATTTTCAGTTTTTCTCTCTGCTACTATTGTGAATGCATTTAAAAATATTTTGCTTTGCAACCTATTGATGAATTATGTATTTTTTGAGTTTTCCTTGGTTTCTTTATACTAACTTTTATGTTACTCGGCCCCACCCTTCGGTCCCTCCGTGGCTTTAAAAGTTACGTTTTCTTCTGGATAGTGTGGGGGCACGGTCGGGCAGCCAGCCGCCGTCCGTTTATTGCATGAAAGAGAAGACCGAAAAATGACCAAGAGGCAGTATTGCCAGGTGGGTCGCTCTTCCTCCAGATTCTTACCAGGACGCCTATTCTACGCTCCGAGATTCGAGAACAGTTTGTGGTCAGCCAGATGTCGCTGCTAGTGAAAAAAAAAACAGGTCTGAAGGACATTTTATATTCTGTGAGTACGGAAGTCATCGGAAGCGCGGGGAAAAGTGTTGCCCAGTTCTCAATCAAGCTTGTGCAGTTGATGTCCTAAGTAGACAATAGCTTTGTATGTGTTTTCACCGCTAATTTTTTCGTATTTAAACGACGAATACGGTAGTAGATCTCTGAATCGGCGAATTTATAGTAAATATATTGATGTTTTTGCTCTGTCAGAAGATGCTTTCATTGCATAATTCAGATTGCCAAAATTAATAGTTATTTTAATTTGAGACGAACTGGGAGAGTATTTAGAGCCACATACAGACAACAAGAACGCAGTTTCTACTGAAAGAAAGGTTATTTATACTTTTCCTGAAATTATAGACATGTATTGTAATTATATTGTTTAAAAATGTAGAAGTTAATAAGTTTTTATCTAGCACATAATCCTTCTTCAGTTAATAATAACATAGACATCCGAGAAGCGTCTACTCGATTTATGTACAGCAAGAATTAAGTTTATTTTAAAATATAACAGTCGAATACCTTACGAACAATATTGTGAACACAATAAGGAATATCGTTCATTATTACGCTGAATTCACACTACTGTAAAATAAAAATGGAAAAAAATATTATTATGAAATAGTTTATAAAACTATGAAATAGTTTTATAATATTAATTTATAAATAATTTTTAGCTCAAAGTGCCTTAGCCCAGAAGGGCTATTAATTTCGTTTTCCCCTCTTGTGGCGTTTCACTTTTCAAATTATTGCCACACAATATTATCTCACTGTATTATATTAAAAAAATTACATAATGAAGAATCTAAATAAATGTATGAATGTTTTTTGCATTGTGATAAAACAAGTGTACATAGAACCATCAAATTTTGAATAGCGTAATCTTTCACCTGAATATAGGCATCTGGAAGCCCAAATTTGGAATTGGGAATTTGTTTTATTATCTATTTCATATTTTGCAAAGCATTTATGAGTTTTTGATTAAGAAACTGAACGATTTCAAAGCGAGCTATGGCAACACTGTGCGGAAAAAAAAAAAAAAACATTTTCATCTCTAGCGCTCGAGATTGTGTATCGGAAATTCTAAAGATATGCTCTTTTTATATTATATGATATTGCTGTTGAATTGAATATTATGGTTTAAGTACGAAGAACATGATATTTAATAAATAAAAGTAACACGTAAAACATTAAAGAAATGCTCTTTTTGGCGTAAAATAACCTGAAGGCTTTCAGATTTTTTTTGTTTGTATGTGTGTGTGTAATTTTGTTACGATTTAAGACTGGTTTCTAAGGGAAACAGGCTCGTATGCAGGTCATACATGGGGAAAGCGACGAAAATGCCGATGCGGTCAGCCCGTTCGCGGGATCCGAACCTCAAACTGAACTACCTGCGTTCAGCGACTCTACCCCTCGGCCGCTGGTGGGCTTATTATCAGAATTATAATTGTAATTTGTTATAAAGTAACAATGCTATAAGACTGAGGGTTTCTTCATGAAATAGTACTTTTGTAATCTATTAGGATTAAAAAAAAATGTTTCTTTGCAAACTAAAAAAAAAAAAAAAAAGAAACTGTTTACAGCAGTGTTCTCATTTTTCTATTGTAAAACACATACTGATTATTATTACAATTTTCTAAAAAGTGCCAAAATGTTAAAATGCTGGTTTGACAATTACTTCTTCAACTGCAGGAGACCTACATTGATTATTTGCACTTTAGTGCTTTCATTGTGAAAATAATATTACTACCTTTTAATTAAATTAAAATAACAACAATGTAATATTAAAGAAGTATTGCTAATACATATATGACAGAAATTTCAAAACAAGTTAATCACACACACAGAAAAGTTTATTATAATTTTATATTAAAAATTTATTTTCTATCATGTTAATCATAAGATAAATTATTTAAAATAAAGCATTTGATGCGTGTTTTATAGCTGAATGCATCAGCAATTGGCTGATGCATTCAGCTATTGCTATTCAGCTGATGAATACTGTAATGAACTAATGAATTTTATTTCTTTTTCTGAAAGAAATAATTTTCATAGAAAGAGAAAATAAAAGAAAGGAAGAAATATTAAGAAAGAAATATTTTCTTTCTAATTTCTTACTTAAAGAAATATTTTTCTAATATTAACTGTAAAATAAATTGCGTGAAAACGCAGTTTTACTGTAAACATCAAAATAATAATAATAATAATAAAAACTTAGATTGCAATGCAGATTAATCATATTATAAATTTAAATTATTAAAATTGTTTATTTCTAAAAAGATTTTAAGTAAGCTTAATTCATTCACTCTTATCTATTTACCGTTCTTTCATGGTATTCCACATCGCTGTTTCTTAGCTCTAAATAGCCTGGCGTTAACTTTCCTCTTAAAAAACGGGATTTTCCTCCAAATAACACATCATATTTTGCTGCGTTTTGGTCGTAATACTGTTTTGTGCCATTTTTTTTCGAACTACAAATGTTAGTGAGTTAGTGAAATATTGAGAGAATATTCCTAGAATTTCAGATAGCGCGCGCTATAAATTTCTTCACTCGTCTGTACTGTGACTGGATTACAGCTCCTTGACGGGACTCACCCGCTAATCAACTGAGGCCGACAGAATAGCTTTCTCCGATAAGTTGAAGACGGCTATCCGTACCGGTTTTTTTTAGTCAATATTGTTCGCTCAAGTAGCAGACGGACCCAATGATCGTTGAATAAGCGTTCTGATTCAAGAAACAGTCAGTAGAAATACAGTGTTCTGTGTTTGGTATTTCTACTGTCTATCCTTATGAAATATGGAAAGTGCGTCAATGCGCTCTGTCACTGGTCCTTTATAAAGCACTTATTTGCAAATGTTTTACGTCAGCAATTTTTTCCATGCATGTACTGTTTTCGCCATACGTGTATTGTAAGTGGTTTTCAATGCACTGATCAGTTTGCGCAGGAAAAAAAGTGGGTGCTGCCGTTCAAAGACTTCGAAATTTATTCACTGTAACAGTTGTTGTGAAAGCTTATATTGATTTAAATCATCACAATCTCGAACGCATACATTTAAATAAAACTACTTAAAATTTAATTTTTATTGCTTGAGGGGATAGGCCGGTATGTGTTCATATATCAGGGAAAATATTAAATCCATCGTTTTCAGCTGAACGGTATTTAAGTTTCGTGACTTTTGGTGATTTCTCAACAGACTTCGTTATTCAAAATGGTCGCCAAAACCGCTGTCAGTTTACCGATATCTCGCCAAATTAGCGAGATAACTATTTACTTAAAATTAAATTGACTAGCCCCTGTATTCTTATTCTTCCGGTAAGCTTGGCCTTTGTAAATTTTCATGTTACATTGTACAGAAAAGTACAACATTTTGATATATAATTGCACTAAAATTGTCTATCTATGTACAAAATTCGTAACATTGCCCACTTCCCAAGTACTGCATGTCTCGGGAAGTACAATACCTGGGCAGACAGACAACATTACAACTACGGTAAATCAATGCAATACTAAAACAATAATTTCAGTAAATAACATAAAATAAATCCAATGTTAAATCTATAAATAAGTGCATAAATTTACAAATTTAGAAACAAATAGGACCATGGTCTTAGTATACTATTTCCATTATATACACCATGGAGACTACGTACTATGGCAGGTGACAGGTGACGGAGGACGGGGACGCCTGGTGTCTAACATAGGTAAACAGGCATATGTCCCGCGCCCTCCCCTACCTAGAGGTAACAACTCCCTGGGACCCCAGGGGGCCGCACAGGGAGTTTATTTTGATCTTAAATTAAAGTTTACACTGCCATACAAGGGCTGATGAGGGATACATTGACTATTATGTTGGATTACAGATTTTAGATTTGCAAGGTATACATTACATCACATAACATACTGGTTACATATAGAAAGACACATAAACATAACACATAACACATAAACATACATAATATATAAACACTATTAATAACGGAGTTACTAGCGCATAAAGCACACTAAAAGTCTTTATTGCCTTAGATGCGGAGGCGTATGTACTTATTTATACATTTGCGACGGTGCCACTTGAGGTTGAGTGATGCCAGACCCTGTTTTAGTGGGTCTGGCATATGTCTTGCCCCAGGGCAGTTATCTGGCTGATGATTCTGCAAATGGTGTTAACTGTGCTTTTGTTCTTAATGATGAATCGTTTAAAGGCTATTTGGTTGTCCGATGGCAAGTGGAGGTGATTATCCTCCGTGAGCGGGCATTCGAAGATGTAATGGTCTGGGGTTCCGAGCGACCCACAGACGCACAAGCCAGTGTTGGAGATGCCGAATCGTTCAAAATAGCAGGGAAAGGGACCGTGCCCCGAGATGTAATTAGTGATAGGAGGTATGGAGTATTGACGCTCCATTTTCACTCTAGGCAGAAATATGTGGGTTCTGCGACCCGTATCACATGTCTCCCATTCTGTTTGCCACTTCTGCAGGCCTTTTTCCTTGAGGGTTCTCTTGAGATACGAGGGTGGCGCCGGAACTGTTACCGTCTGTGCAGCTATGTTGCTGGCTGCCTCCTTGGCCAGGTAATCGGCTGCCTCGTTTCCCTCGTTGTTAACGTGTGCCTTAGTCCATATTAATTTTACATTTAGTTGGGCATGGGATTGCAGAATATTCTGTAGGTCCACTATCAATGGCGAGGTGTGGTTATGATTGACTAGGGCGAATAGCGTTGACATGCTATCTGTAAACAGCATTGCATCGGTAATCCCGCTGTCAATTGCATGTTGAATCGCAGTGGTAATGGCTATGATTTCAGCCTGGAAAATACTATTTACTGGCTGAAGGTGCCCCTTCCACTCGATTTCTTTCCTTCCTCCGTGGTACAGGACAAATGCACTACCTGTACCCTCGTCGAGCTTGGAACCGTCTGTATAGTACTGCGTGGGGTACCGTGGATCCTGTATGTTGATTTGCTCGCCACTTTTGCTGACCTGAATTCTTACGTTTCGTCCCTTATGCGCCGGGTGCGTCTCCAGAGGGTTCCTTGGGTGCTCGTACTGGACTGGACTATATGTGTGTCCACAAAAGGTAGCATCCTTTTTTAAATGGGTAACCGTAGCGTAAGCAGCCTCAGTCTCCGCGCGTATGTGCAGTGGCATTATACCAGATAGTACGACTGCTGCGCTTGTGGCTGTTGTTTTATAGGCCTTACACAAGAGTAAGGCGTAAGGTCGTTGTATGGTGCCCAGCTGCTTGACTTTCCTACCACTCATCGGATTGGCCCATATTGCTGAAGCGTAAAGGGCTATTTTCTCAGAGACCGTCAGATAAAGAATTTTCTGGATGTGGGGGTTTTGACCCCAGTTTCGCCCCTGAAATAAGCGAGCTTTCCTTGCTATTTCAGAAGTTCGCTGTTTAATACGTACTATGGCCATAGAGTAAGGGGCTAGCTTATTGTAATGAACGACTTCACGCTTAGAATTTGATGACCTACGAATCCGAACTACGATGTCATTCGGCCTACTTAGGACTATCGAAGAACCATCCCAATGTGGCTGTAATTTAGAAGGAGTCCCTTCCGTCGAACTGGATTTCATAACCACACCTTATCACCTTCGTTGAACTGATGTCCTGTAACTCTCGGGTCGCTTCGGATCTTCATATTCTCCGTTGCCAAGCTGAAACGCTCTCGTGCAAAACTGGACATCACTTCAAATCGTGATTAGAGATCTTAGATGTACTCCTCAGTCGATGAAGGCACATCCGGAAGGCAAACAAACAAAAGATCACAAGGCAGACGAAGATTACCACTGAGGAGCATTTCAGATGGGGAATACCGGGTAGTCTCGAGGACAGCACAGTAATGGGTCAGTAAAAAATGAGATAACTTATTGTTCTAGTCCTGTTGGTTTCGGGAAACCACCAGCGAGAGGTTATTAAGGATGACTGCATAAAATCTCTCCACCAAGCGGTCTGACTGCGGATGTAAAGGTGTTATTGATGGGTTTTATCAATGCCACGTAGCTTGCAGAGCTCTTAATTACAGCCGAGGTAAAATTTCTTCCTTGATCGAAATGTAACTGAAGAGGCCCTCCGAAAATGGAAATCCAGTGTTGTGTCACCTCTGCTACCGTGAGAGCCTTTTGATCAAGTGTAGGATACGCTGCAGGCCACTTTGTGAAGAAGTCAATAGCAAAGGGGATGTATTTATTGCCATCAACAGTTCGTGGCAGAGGTCTTAGGATGTCAAAGGTGATGCTTTCAAAAAGTCTTCCTACATTGTAACGTTGCCGCTTCCTTCGCCTGCGTTTGTTCGGTACTTTCAACCCGCACAAGCATCGAATTATTGTCACCACTTTGCACTTCAGCCCTTGCATTACTCCAGTAAACCGCTCTCGAACTCTATGCAAAGATTTCGTTATACGGAAATGGCTTTCTGTTTAACTGCTATGCAATTCTTTAAGAATGTCTACAAGATGCACTTGAGGTAAAAGATGCTTTTGAATATGGAGTGAGTCCCAGAGAACCCAGTATTATTTTGTCGTACACTATAGATCGAAATGTCCCGCCAGGTAGGTTTCCTCTTTGAAGACTCAATTTAGTCAATTATGAGTTTAATGTCACCGCTTTCCAGCTGGTCTTTCTTGACTTTTTTGTCACTCATCTCGACCAATGTCGATATTGTATCTTGTCGTGAGACCAAATTAAGCAGCTCATATTTCGCTTCGACCCTGGAACAATATTGGCAGCTTTTTGGGCAGGGTTCTCTAGAAAAGGCGTCGGTGTAGTTTCCATGCGATGATCCCTTCCGAGATGTATAGTTATGTCCTCAGAGGCAAAATTAAGTTAGTTAGATTGTTACGGATTTTGCATTTATTTATCTATTTATTTAGAATTGTAATTAAAATTGTTTTAATTGCCGGTGCTATGCAGCTCGTGATGAAATTTACGAGAATCTACGCTGGAAAAGTAAAAATACAAGAGCGCGTGCATTTAATATTTAATAAATAGATATCTCGTAATTGTACTGTTTTACTATAAAAAAAATCGAGAAAATAGATTTTATGAGAATATTCTCGTGTTTGATTAAAAAGTTTATAAAAGCCGGATTAAAACATCTCAGCTCAGTTGTTGTTATTTTAAGTGAATTATATTGTTTACTTAATGCTGTTATTGAGTGTAGTGAATTCGCTGTGAGATCGAATTAACTTTCTCTGTATTTTGAATTGAGTTGTATTCAGTGTTTCAGTAGTTCAAAATATAACTGTGAGATCTTGTGATATTATACGAATATCTCCGAGGAAATATTTAAGCATTTTGTTTTATTTCTTGTGAAAAGAATAAATTTTAGGACCTCTTATCGACTTCTGCATTCAATCCATTACGAACCCGTACACACGCAACACTTTTTGGTGTCAGAAGAATGGGATTTGAAAGCCAATTACAAGAGCGATGGAAGAACAATTAAGGCAATTTATGGCAGCCTTTGCTGTGTTTAAAGAAGAGATGAAAGCTGGTCAAGAATACTTGAAAAAGGGGATAAAATCGGTTCAAGAAAAGATGGAAACTACTGAAGAAAAGACTGAAGCAGGACAACAAGTGATGAAACGAGAAATTAGTTGCATAACAAAAATAAATTTGAGGCTACGGAAGGCAGAATAGACGCGGCTGAAAATGAAGTTGGAAAAATTGAAGAAAATATTTCTTCTGTCAAAGAGCAAATAGAAGAAAGAGTTTTGGCCGTGAAACAACAAATCGGTTACAGAGTCTCTTCTGTCAAAGAACAAATAAAAGATAGAATTTCTGTTGTGAAACAACGAATCGAATAAAGAGTTTTTTCCGTCCAACACCAAATTGAACAATAAATTATTGACAGGGTTTCTGCAATTGCCAAAGAACTTGAAAATTTAAAGAAATTCGTAGCGACGGCAGGGAGCAATTCGGATGGTTTTAAATTTCTACTCATGCCAGCTCGTCACTCTCTGAAGCTATCGACATATAATGGGAAGATCTCCTGGCAAGTGTATAAGACACAATTTTCTATAGTTGCGGATGCGAATGGATGGGATTTCCAAGATAAGGGTTGTCATTTTCGCGCTTCTGTAAGAGCAGACGCAGCGGATATCCTGGAAACTCTCCCAAAAAATCAAAGGCTAGATTTCGAAGCTTTATACGGCGCGTTGGAGCTGCACTTTGGGGAGAAATGCTTATAAGGCTACAGAAGATTTCAATAAAAATCCCTTCAATAGAAGCCCACGGAAACAGTCCAGGAGCTTGCCACGGATGTAGAAAGGCTATCTCACCTCGCCTTTCCAGAATGTCCAACAGAAACAAGGGAAAAACTGTCCCTGCAATATTTCATTGACAGCATCCGGGCCGGGATACTGAAATAGAGAAAGCACAGCGAATGGTGGATGTCAAAGACTTAAAAAGCGCTCTAGTGTACGCCATGAAATTTGAGGCAGCCCAGCAAGCGATCCATACAGACCGCCACCCAATCTGATCGGCTCTAGAGCACAGGTTCAAATGGCCGCTCGTCTAGACGATTTAACCAGACAACTGAATGCCTTGAGACGGAATATTGGTGACAAGAAACCGACAGTACAGTTCTGGAACTGCGGTGCTGAAGGGCACATTCGAAGAAAGTGCAGAACACCCCAGGGCAGGGATGCTAAACCCGCGCTTATCAATACGGAGGAAAACTAATTAGTGTCCATCTCGCGGGGCGGAGGTTGCCAGGTAATGAACAACCCCAGTTTAAAGCATTTCAGATTTCTGCAGTGAGGAGGGTAGTAATAGACTTTTCATCATGGGACACATCAATGGATTTCCTTGTAATATAACCATCGATAAGGAGCCAATGTTTCTATCATTCAAAAAAATGTGACTCAACAGTTGAAAAGAAAACTCATCTGGACGCCGCCCTTCGTTACTCTCCAGACTGTGTCAGACGAGAAGATCGACATTGATGGAAAATTAAACGTTAACATCAGGTTTGGAAGTGCCGCTTACGATTACACGGCATATATGGCCGATATCACAGATCCTTGCATACTCGGGACTATCCAAGGAAAGAAAATTTTTCCTTCGACTTTAGAAATAACGAACTGCATTCTGCCTCTAAGGACACAGCTTTATTCGGGATTAATGATGGAGAAGTGAAATCTGTTCACAAAATGATAGCTCAAGACGATATCACAATCGCAGAAAAAACAAAAGTTTTTACTTCCTAGATCTATAACCGAAAACAGAAATTTCCGCTGCGGCATCATAGAATATCCTAATAACTGTAACAGCTCGAAAGGAGTACTAGTGGCCTCAGCCCTCGTCGACTTATCGAGAGCGGTTATCCCGGTGAGAGCTGCCAGTTTAACTGAGGAGGCGAGACTTTTAAGAAAGGTAAAGTGGTTACAGCAATTACCCCAGTAAACATAGTTGAAAGAAACAATAACATCCCAGAATCCGTGTCTTCATAGAGCATTGCATTGGAGTTATTGCAGAAGGCACAATTAAACGATGAAGAGAGGAATGCCACGGGTCTTTCAAGAATTTCAGGATGTTTTCTCCTGCTCGTCTTCTGACGTGGCTCCAGCCAGTTTGAGACATCGCAGAATTGATACTGGATATCACCCACAAATTAAGCAACATTCAAGACGACTGCCGATTGCTAAACAGGAAGAGGCAGGAAAACTTCAAAAGGACATGCAAGAAAACAATGTCATCGAGCCTTCAACAAGTCCCTAGCCATCTCCCATCGTCCTGGTGAAGAAGAAAGACGATTCAACTAGATTTTGAATTGACTATCGCCGGCTGAACGAATTTACGAAGAAAGACAGCTACCCTCTTCCTAGAATTCCCGACAGTCTGGGCGCTCTTTCACAAGTGGTTTTCGATACTTGATCTAAAGAGTGCATATTGGCAGGTAGAGATACATCCTTGATGCCAAGAAAAGACGGCATTTACTACTGGACAAGGACTTTGGCAGTGCAAGGTGATGCCGTTTGGACTATGTAATACACGGACAACATTCGAGCGCCTCATGAGCACTATTTTGAAAGATCTTTCCTAGGAAGCCTGTCGGGTATACCTGGATGACATCATCGTCGTCGGGAAGCGTTTTGAAGAACATCTAAATAATCTTAGAAAGATGCTTCAGAAACTGAAAGAAGTAAATATAATGTTGAGCCCCGCTAAATATAAATTATTCAGACAAGATGTGATTTACCTCGATCATGGCATCTCTGCCGAAGGTGTGTCTACAGATCCAGAAAACGTGTCACGAGTTAAAGACTGGAGACAGCCCGAAAATGTTCATCAGCTAAGAAATTTCCTGGGGCTTTGTACCTACTATAGAAGATTTGTGAAGGGCTTTTCTTCCGTCACAAGACCTCTTCACAAACTGAAAGAAAGCAAACAAAAGTTCTTGCGGACAAAAGATTGTGAGGATGCATTTAACAATACAAATCGTAAGTAAAAAAAAACAAAATCCTAAGTAATAACAACAAGTTTCAATAATACAATGAAATCAAACACAAAGGATAAAAACACAAATAAAAAATATAAATGAATAAAGAAATCATTTGAAATGTTTGAGCTCGGTAGTCCGAAGGTGAAGATACAAAATCATAACATTTCGGCGGCCACTTAATTCCAATTAATTTTAATCTACACTTCAATAGATTTCTTGCATTATCAAGCAATGGAGAATAAAAAGCAGGTGGAAAACACTTTGCTCAACGCCAAGACTGCAATTACACAAATTGGAAGATGCCAGCTTAAACCAGCTTAAACCAGCTTCGAGATAAAGGTTGAACTTACCATGTCCAGACAAAAATTGCGTAACATTAAAATTGAGCAATAATGCCTTACTTTTCAGTCTTCCAAAAATAGTTTGGAAGAATTTTTTTGTAACGACTTCCTTATCAGAAGATATATAATCACAATTCCATTGTTAATCATTTTAGCTTTTAATGTCTTTTTCAAGTACGATTTTGGAACATTTACATCAACATTAATATAATTTTTAGTTTCGTTCTCGACAAGCCAATCAGCTGTCTCATTTTCATGATTACCCGAGTGACCACGGACAAATATAAAAAACACTGAAATACCTTTTTTAGCTATACTTTAAAATGAAAAAAATCATAGTTAATTACATATCTAAATTAAATGAAAATATTATTGATTTATTTATCTAAAAAAAGACGGACGAGTGGATTTAATTTACAAAAATTGTACTTGACTATTTTGTAATCAAAATTCAAAGATATATTACAAGCGATATTATGGTTTTATTACATTCCATTGTAAGAAATAAAATATTAAAATTTTTTTACCCATGAGAACTTTTCTTTTATTTACACTGTTTTCCTTTAACTTACGAACACGCAAATTATTTTAACTTTTAAGTTACGTCCTTTCTGCACCTTTAATTTTTGAAATTTCCAGTGTTTCTGTTTGTTTTGTAAACCTCCATTTAAACAACCCACGAGTCGCCACTGGTTTGCAGGACCTTAACTCTAGCTTCTAGTTGCAATCGCAAGCCTACAAGCAAATAAAGTAATGATAAAATCTGCAAACAGACATAAATTTGAGACATAAAAGATCAGACTGAAATATTATATTTATTATAATAAAAATCATAAACACATTTTATATTAATAAAAAAATATGCATCCTTTTATTCATGTGGGCATTTATCTATGCGCACTTTCATTCGTTTGGAAATTCGTCGCTTGGGTAATTATCACAGTGGAGCTATTTTTGTGGGATCTTGGCGGTGCGCTTTCATCCAACGAGCTTTTGTCTGGTCATCCTTGGTTCCAAGCACTCGTCTGACCTGCTACTAATCAACACATGGTCATCACTGGTACAAAGATACAATAGCTCTCATCTATGAACACAGGACGTTCCTCTCCACCCTACAATGGACTCTAGCTTGACATCACCGAAGTCGCAGATGGCTGTGATATAGCCGCTACAGTGTTACAGGCGTTATAGGGCGGTCTAGCTGGGACCTGTGTCTCAAGTGATAAATTTATTACAGTTCACTGTGCCATTTGGGTGCCAGCAAAACTCGAATGTCTGCTGCAGATGTAGTGCTATGCGCCTTCGACTTGTGACAAATACGGCGGTCTTCCCTTTGATTGGGTGGCATGTTTCAGGTCGGACCGCTGCTTTCTTCAGATACTACTTTCCCGTGACCAGTGCTGCTAAAACGCATCACCGCGCATGTCAATATCAGTGGATGCCAACTAATGTTGCCAAAACGCATGCCAGTGGTTACATTTGTGCCAAGTGTTTCTGCAATCAGAGGAAAGAAAAATTCACCTTCTCGTAGCCCTGTTAAACGTCCCCAAACAAAACTCAGCAACTTGTTGGTTCTGCCATTTTCTTGTCCTTAAGGGCTTTCTTGACTCAAATCTCGCTCTTATTTCAGAAAATAAATAAAGCACACGAAGCAAACGTGATTTTCACCCTCAAAGTGCTGCTACTTACGCCACAATTATTCATCCACAGCGAAATCTGAATAATCGTGATCTTTGAGATGTACAAACACGCCTCCCAATTTTTGTTTACATTGTACAAATCCTTTCTGTTGGGACTGTTCGAGACTTGCAGGAACTAACAGTTCTCTTTTCTCCTAATAAAGTTAAAATAGAATGATTTTACATCTAATATTCAAAAGCGTCATGTTTTTACTTTCAAAATCCGTAGAATAATAATAAACTAGAACAGAGATCAGAACGTTGCCACTCAGACTTGGTTCTAACAGAGATTTCATTTTCTATCACTATATTTCTACAACAACTGCAAAATACCAATTAATTTTTTAGTTCTTTCTTAGCAGTTTTTCGATCTACTTTTCGCAAAATCTGTGTAGTAGTTTTCTCATCCAATAATATAGGCTTAGCACTTCATTTAAGATCTTTTTAATGAGCACATCTCTAAATTAAGTGCGAAACCTACTCTCTTAAGTTTCAAAAATATGATTTATGATCACCTAAGGAGGACGGACTCGTCTAGCAGCATTCTCAGCTTGCACAGGGCTGCTGGCGCCTTTGTAGTAGTTGCCCGTTGTTAGTCAAGACAAAAGAGAGTGCCACACAACCTTATAAAGTTCAATTTACACTCACGTTTGTGAAAATTGCAACACCATGAAGGACTTACGCGAGTGAGCTGAAATTTTCAGGAAATGCAAAGTAGCGCATGATATGCAAATGATTAGAATTGCAAATCCGTAGCGCATGCGTATGCTGAGCAGCGCCCTCTGAACGGCTGATGGATCCGAATAAATAGACGGCTGTAGCGAGGCGTGTATGGTTATCGGTGGTTATCTGCTAGTGGTAAACGTTAACTCAATCTGTACTTATGCCTCGTCGACGAAAGAGAGCGAGATTTGAACAACTTACAGAGTTTGAACGAGGGAGAATCATCGGCCTTCGTGAAGCTGGATTGTCGTATCGTGCAGTAGCCTCTCGTGTGCAGCGTAACAGCAGCACAGTGATGCGCGTTTGGAAGCAGTGGACGGACGAGTGTCGGACAACTCGGAAATCCGGGAGTGGACCCCGAAATGTGACGTCAGCTCGCGATGATAGACACCTGGTCCGCATGGCGCGGACGGACCGTACAGCTTCCTCTAGACAATTGGCAGCACTGTGGTCAATAGCTACAGGTGTTTCATTGTGTGCTTCATCAATTCGTAGACGTCTGCTGCAGTGTGGACTGCGCGCACGGACTCCTTTATACAGGATCCCCCTAACGCACGACCATCGCCGCCTGCGGCTACAATGGGCCAATCAGCATAGAGACTGGCGTGCTGATTGGCAGCATGTCGTGTTTTCTGACGAATCCCGCTTTAATTTGTGGTACCATGATGGCCGCATTCGTGTCAGACGCTATGCCGGTGAACGCCACCTTCCGGAGTGCATTATCGAACGCCACAGTGGACGAACACCCGGAGTTATGGTCTGGGGCGCCATAGCATATCATAGACGATCTCAATTGCTACGAATTGTGGGCAATCTGAACAGCAACCGGTATATCCGTGAAGTTCTACAGCCCGAAGCTGTTCCCTTCCTTCAAAGCTTGCCAGGCGCTGTATTTCAACAGGACAATGCCCGCCCTCATACTGCTCGGATTGTTAAATCCTTCTTTGCAGCGCAGCAGGTACAGCTTCTTCCTTGGCCTGCGTGTTCCCCGGATATGTCGCCAATTGAACATGTGTGGGATGTCATTGGTCGGCGTCTTGCTCGTGATCCTCGTCCTGTTGCGTCTGCAGACGAACTTTGGGTACGCGTACAAACGATATGGAATGCTCTTCCTCAGTCAGACATTCAAACTTTGTTTGACTCCATGCCACGTCGTGTAGCAGCACTTATTGCGGCGCGTGGTGGCCACACAAAATACTGATTCTGATCTCTTGTTCTTGTTTGTTTGCTTTGAACATTTAATCATTTATTTGTACCACTACCACTCAACTGTGTATTAAATTGCATTCAATTATGACGATTCCTTCTTGGTGTTGCAATTTTCACAAACGTGGGTGTATATCATGAAGAATGCAGCCTTCGCCAAGATGGCGAGACGCTCATATGAAAATCTAACCATGTGAATAACTGTTGACTTGAATAAATGTGACGGTATTATTATGTAATCGTCGGTGTGCAGAATATGAAAATTTCGCACTTTTATGCTATGACTTAACCCTCCAACCGGCAAGGATGCATATATGCGTTCGAAAATATTGGCTCTCATACAGGCAAGGCAGAATATATGCTTCTAAATATTTTGGTCCTAGTAACGGCAAGGCAGCATATATGCGTAAGCCTCAATTTTGACACAAAACGGCAAAGTAGCATATATGCGGCCTATCTCGAAGTGCCCTCCCTCTCTGCTCTTAATTTAAACTGACAGGTGATAATTTTCCGCAGCGGGAGGTAACTAGTGAGCAGAAAATAACTATTCGCTAGAGGCAAATGGGTTTTATCTTTAGGTTTTGAATAACAACTCGGAATAAATAATTCGTTCAAAACTTCTATCTTTTTTGTGTTTATGCCAGCTATAATAAAATTTAATATTTAATTGTGTGCACAGAATTTTCATTTTTCAGCTTAACTTATCTCTAAATTTTTCATTATAGTTTGGAAAAATGAAATTGCAATTAAAATTAAAATTAAAATGCAATAATTTTTTTAAATGTGTGATTCCAATTACATTGCAATTGTAATTAGACCCTGCAATTACTTTGCATTTCAATTAGAATGTGACTACATTTTAATTAAAACGACAATGTATGTAATTGCAATATAAATCTTAAATACAGTTACAATGCAATTGCAGTTACAGACATTACTCAAAAATGCGAATATTGGAAATTATATCAAACGTGCACTGAAGTAAGCTTTTTAACAGAAATTGAACTAATTTCAGCTAATACCCAGGATAATATGCCACAATCTATCTGAATAATCAAGAATGTCTGGGCAACAGGTTTGCTTCCTATGGACCTTATATTTATTTATTATTATGCATATGTGGCACTACTATTTTTTATATATATAGAACGTTTTCCTCACCTAGGGTTTGCAACAAAAAAATTAAATATTTTAATTTCCGTAAAATAAAATGCAAAACAGACATTCTATGGGAAAATTGAAGTGTAAAACCCTTTTTATTCACCAAAATGCACGACATATTTCTACTTCAATTAAAAGGAGCAAAATTAAGTTTTGTTCATATGACTGGCTGGCTCAGTTAGAAATAAATATATAATCTTTTTTTCCCTTCATTTCTCTAAGAAACTAAAATTCAACAAGGTACCTATTTTTTACAAAACAAAAGGCTTAATTTATACATTTTCAACTAAAAATAGTTCAGACTATTTGGATATTGCAGAGTATAGTAGAGTTATTTATTGCAAACATATGAGGGCTGCCGTCGTGAAGGGCGTTCTAAGGGAAACGGGCTTTGCACAAAACAGCTATGATGCAGTCAGCCCACTCATGTTCGAACCTAAATCAAACTATCAGTATTCAGTAAGTGTTCTACCATTTGGCTTAGCAAGGTTCAACTAAACGAAACCAATTCAAAAATTTTATTCGCTTACAGTACTAAACCCGACACTTGCAGTAAGAGAATTCTAGTTTTACTATATTTCTTGTACCCTGTAGTTAGCTAATTTTAATACAATTAGCAGGCAATATCGGTATTGGAAAAGTTTAAATGCAAATTACACTTTCGAATTTTCTTTCGCATCGTTCTAAACTATACAGTATGAGCCCAGTAAACGACAGAAACAGATAATAGTTATGTATGTCCAGGAGTTCCTAACTCGTGGACAGCGGAAACGAAGTCTTTTTCATCAAAGGTACCATATATATAATACGTGGAATGACCATGCACATTGCCTTTTATTCTTATAGTCCCTTCACAAATTTTCGACGCATATCCTGTTCATTTTTCTATTCCTTTCACATTACCGCTTCTTTTCAACATGCAGCCTATTTGAAAATACTTGATCTGTTTTTAGAAATAGAGGCCAAACATTTCTCAGCATCGTAGGAGAAAGACATTCAGCAGAATGTAAGAATGCATTTCTGTGAGGAAAATTCTGTAGGAAAAATCTGCAAAATGCTTCAATTCTATGATAAATATGTGTGTAATATATATACGAAATTTAAGAACGGGTTTTATAATTATGTATATATATATATATATATATGTGTATTTGCGAATCAGCTTATCAATGTCGTAGTTTTTTTAGCCCAAAAGGGCGCTAGGACAGAAGAGCTGCCATTCTCAAAACGGCATTTTGTAGCGTTTCAGTGTAATCGGTGAATCAACTTTTAAATTATTGACACTAAATGTTATCGTCCTGTATTATATTTAAAGAAATTAAATATTGAAGAATCTGCATGAATTTCTCTCGACAGTACCTAAATCTATCAAATTCCGAATAATGTAATCCTTCACCCCAGCATGCGCACCTGGAAACCCGAATTTTTAATTTCAAATTTATTTTATTTTCTCTTTTATAGTTTGTAAATCTTTAATGAAATTTTGATTAGAAAACTGAACAATTTCAAAGCGAACAATGGCAATACTGTAAAGAATAAAACATTTTTATCTCTAGCGTGCGAGACTGTCTATCGTAAATTATAAACATACGCTGTTTCTAAATATTTTATGGTATTGTTGTTGAATAGGAATTTATGTGGTTTAAATGCAAAGAACATGATATTTAAAAAATAAAGGTAACACACAAAATGTCAAAAAAAAGTCCCTCTGGTCGTAATGTAAAATCAGAAAGCTTTCGGATTTTATTTCAATATTTTTAATTTTATAATTCCTTTTTAAAGCCCAAATGGGCGTTAGCCCAGAAGGGCTATTAGTTTCCAAACGGCATTTTGCATCGAATCACTTTAAATGCCCAAATCTCTTTTCCGAACTGTGGCCACCAATATTATCGCCCTGTATTATATTTAAAGGAACTAAGTAATAAGAATCTACATGAACGTACGTATGTTTTTCGCATTGTGAAAAAACAACTTTACCTAGAGTCATCAAATTTTGGGTGACATAGTCCTCTACCCGAACATGATCATTTGGAAGCCCGAATCTAGGAATCTGGAATTTGTTTTTTTGTCCATTTCATATTCTGTAAAACTTTAACGAACGTTTCATTAAAGCAGTTTCAAAGCTAGTAGTGGCAAGGAATAAAACAATTTTGTCTCCAATGTGTTTCTCCACAGTGTGTATCGGATATTCTAAAGCTATGCTGGTTCTAAATATTTTAGCCCAAAGTGACGTTAGCCAAATGCTCCCGAAACATGCATGTGTCTGTAAATAAAAAAAATCGCCCGTTTGGACCTGATATTTATTTTTTTAAATTTTTTATTTATTTTTTGTGTACTGAACCCAGTTTTATATAACTTTTCAAACAAATGGTTTGAGCTTACATTATTTTCTTATTTTTTGTAAAACGTTTTAGAAAAGTATTTAAAATAAATGGACCTTATACCAAGTTAAAGAAAGTGACTAACTGTCAAAAGAAAAACTGAAGCAAGGAGTATAAAGAGTTTTCACGGATCGTATTTTTAAAATAATCTATTTAATCTATCTAATTTAAAATAATCATAAGACAAATGCTAATGTTTTTGCGATGATAGTAACAGAAAAATAAAGGGAATAAAGATGTGTGCAGATTTCTTAATGTAGAGTAATATTAAAATGAGTTTCATAATCCTTAATTTGAATAAAATAGAATTATATTTGTATGAGTTTCGAATATTTCATAAAATGCATGTGCATATTTGTATCCTATAAAATAATTTGTCAAAATTCTACAGGATATTTGACTGGGCTCCAGGCGCTATTATTTCATAAAATAACAAGCAAATATTTATATTGTATACAACAATGCTTTTAAAGAATACGTTAATTCAACAAATGCAAATGATATATATATATTCTCTTTTTCGAGCTTTAGAAAAGGAGTGTTATATAAACCATTTAGTAGCAATGAAACTTTTTTTCTCTTTTACTACTTTCAGCTGATATTATGATGATTTATTATAATGTTGTGCTGCCGTTTCCCATTTTCTTATACAAACTGAATGAATTTTAAAATACTTATTCCTCTTCTTGAATTTATTTCATGGCTCTAAAATTATTTTCGATTATATTTTCGCGAAATAATTAGTTTGTTTTGAGAAAGAAAAATTTTATCTCAAATGATTTTACCATTTCTACTTTAGAAGAATACCTATATCTAGGAAAATATTAAAAAGAGTACAAGCAGCTATGATGTTAGTCTAAGAAATAATTGAATAAAATTAGGCTTTCAGTTATGGATTATTTCGGTTACGAATATGGGAGAGACATATGCGAAATTTAAGTGTCTGTATGGCGATTGTGCGAAAAATGTGCCACTGAATACGTTGTTCCTTACCTTGCTGAAGAAAATTTAGAGGAATAAGACGGTTCGAAATAATTATAAAAGAGGCTTACACTATTGAAAACTGCATTTAAAAACTTTAAAAAATGTAATTTCTGTCCAGTTAGTGCTTGAAAGTAATATTTGAAAACTGTCCTTCAAAATTTCGATTAAAAATATATATCAGTTAATTTGCGTCAGACAAGTATGGATTTTTTATTCTAATAGCACATTGTAAAACATATTATTCATTGACATATTTATTTCTTTTGAAGAACGAAAAGAAATTTGCTTTATAGATTTGTAATAAAATGACTCAAAAATTGTCGTTGTGCGGAAGGCTGTTTTATTTTTATTTATTTTTAATCCAAAGGGGCAATTTGCTCAGAAGGACTATTAATTTCATTTTGGCATTTTGAGTCGATTCACTAAAAGCGTTGTTTCAATTTTCAAACTGTTGCCACCAAATATTATCACCCTGTATTATATTTAAAGAAATTAAATAATGAAGAATCTGCATAAATGTAGTTATGTTTCTCGCAATGTGATAAAACAACGGTACCTAGAGCCATCAAATTTTGAATAAAGTACGTCTCCCTCCGAATATGGGCATCCGGAAGCCCAATTTGGAATTTGTTTTATTATCTATTTCATATTTTCTAAAATTTAAAGAATTTTTGATTAACAAACTCAAGGATTTCAAAGCGAGCAATGGCAACGTTGTACAGAAAAAACATTTTTATCTCTAGCGCGTGAGACTGTGTATTGGAAATTCTAAAAATATGCTCCTTTTAATATTATTTTGCGATATTGCTCTTGACACGAATTTTATGGTTTAAGGGCGAAGAACATGATATTTAATAAATAAAGGTAACACACAAAGTGTTAAAAAAACACCCCTTTAGACGTAATTTAAAATCTGAAACGTTTCAATTTTTTTTTCTTTTTTTATTTACTTTTTTGAAATTGAAACCATGGTTCTGCCCTGAACGGTGAAAAAATTGTTTAGTTGTTGAATTTTTTTGAAGCATGTGTACATTACAACTATCATGAATCTACTACCAAAATGCACTTTAATTAACAATAATTGATTCATACATTAATTTTATGTATTCATACATTAATTTTATGCATATTAATTCAGTGAATACTATATATCTTTGTTACTCTATAATATCAAGAATACATTTTAGAACTCGGAAAAAAAATTATATTTAGAATTGCAAGAATTTATGAAGAAATTTCATAATTTTTTCTTATTTTGCAAAATATTTAAGAATTAAGAAAGCAATACCTAAATAAAATATTGGTGCGAAAAATTCGGCGGTTGCGCCTGTATGTAAGTTTTCCGGCATAGCACTAGGGTTGCCATAAAATAGTGTATGGGAGGGTTGCCAGATTGGCGACTTTATCGCCCATTTGGCGACCAAATTGGCCATTGGGAAGCTTCTAGAATAACTTCCTGTCGAGATATTTCTCGAAACCTGTGGAACTTAAGGAAAAGCTATATAAACCCTTGCGTTTCGGAGAGCCGTTGTTGCGAGTAGTGTGATTAATTGTGAGAATTGCGAGAATAGCTGCTGACTGTGATTGCTAAGCTACGCAAGAGTTTTGTGAACGGAAAGCGATCGAGATAGTGCTTTGCCGTGAAGCTACCTTTACAGTATAGCTTGACAGTGTATTGGTGATTGTTCCATGGTGTTTTTTATAAGTTTAGTGTTGCCGTGAAGCTACCTTTACAGTTACAGCCTGAAGCTGTGTTGCTGATTGTTTCAGCGTATTTATTGTAGATTTTCGACGCTTTTAATGGTAATTTTGGAACTGTGCTGTAAATAGTGATTCTTGTAAATAAATTGTGCTTTTTATTGTTCTGCATCGTGTTTTCATCGGATACTCTCAAATCTACGAACCCGTAGAACGCAACAATAAGAAAAGATATTAAAAGACAAAGTAAATGGTAATAAATGACCCAAGCTATAAAAGAAATTTGCTTTTTTATGATACTTATTTCATCAATTCTTTTTTATTTGTCCCCAAATTGATTTCTTTCTCAAGAAAGGCATTTTTTCTCCGAAACTGAATCCCAAATCGTACACTTGGTATCATTGGCAGTGACAAAGCGAATATTACCAACAATTGTATCAGTTACAGTGCTTTTCCATTTATAATGTGGATATGAGTCAATTCGCTTAGAAAGTCCTCCACTGAAGCTTTACTGCTTTTAGACACAAAACCCTCAAATACACAAGTCCATTAATAACGGGACTAACATCACAGGCTATGTAACTCCTAGTAGTAAGCACAGATTGTTATTAATGTCTATTAAAACATATTGTTACGTGCGTACAGGTTCGTTATATATTGAATGCACAAGTCGTAAAAAGTTAACAAAAATTTATTGTTTCCACAAGAAATAAATTAAAATGCTGAAATATTTCTTCACAGATATTCGCATAAAATCACACTATCTCAAACGTTTAGCAAAACCTCAGTTCAAAACAGATAAAATAATTCTATCTCACAGTGAAATCGCTACAATGAATAACAGCATTAAGTAAACAAACAGCAGTTCGCTTTTTACAGCTACAACTACAACAGCAACAACAACAACTGAGATGAGTCCAGTCCAGTCAAGTATTGCCGGAATATCGTAGCAATTGCACGATGTGTCCGGCTCCTGATAATTTGCCCAAAAGGCACATGATATGGGTAGGTCCAGGTAAGTGAAATACATACGCGAAAAAGGAGGGGGGTGACCATGCATCACCAGGTTTAGAAAAACCAAAAATGATCACAATCGGCGCAACGAGAAGGAGAGAGAAAACGCAAAACCAGACAAATGGCCTAGAGCGCAAGAAATATAAAACACATAATATCAAATTAAATACAGACACAAATATAAAATACAAACATAAAGAAATACAAATATGCAATGATAAAAATACAAATACGCAAAAATAGTGAAAATAAAGTTGAATAAGTAGAATATATACATTACGTACAGACCAGCAAATAGCTAACAAAAGTAAGTGCCAAGTGCTTTACGTGGGAAAGTTTAAATCACATATATGTGCAGCATAAGGTCTGATATATCTGTCCTCTATGAGAATTTCATAGTCAAGGGTGTTGAAGATCTCGAGGTGTGGGCAAGTCAGAGCCTTGTTGAAGAACTTGTCATTAATTCGAAGAAGATAATCTTTGACAGTTTCAATCTTTAAATCTCTGTGTAACATATCATTGGACACAAAGTAATGGGCATTCGTAATCAGCCGTAAAAACTTGTTTTGCATAACTTGTATTCTGTAGAGGTCACGTGATGTAAAAGCTGCCCAGGCCGGGCAGGCATAAGAGAAAATAGGGCGCACTATTGCCGTATAAAGGTGCTTCTTACGTAACAAATCCAGTTGCGAATACTTTCCTAAAAGAGGCATAAGGCTTTTCATAACAATTATGGTCTTGTTTCGATGTGATTGAAGTGATCAGTCCACGTAAATTTATGATTAAAAACCACACCTAGGTAATTGGCCTTTTTTACAATTGGGACTGTTACGTCGAAAAGGGTAAGTCTGACATTTAAGGGCTTTTTAGCCTTGTTCTTGCTAATAATGAGTAATTGCGATTTAGTTGCATTTATGGCGATTCGCCATTTGGTGCACCAATGCTCTATGTGCGGAATTGTTTCTTGAAGTTTAGCAATTGCAATGACCGGACTCAGGGATCTCACCGCCAGCGCCGTATCATCGGCGTAGCACCCCAGGTAATTATTTAATCCAGTAAATGGTTTCGGGAAATCTGACACATAAAATAGATATAAAATTGGGCCAAGAAAAGAGCCTTGGGCCACGCCGGTATTTAATCTTCTCTGCGTAGAAGTATCTTGTCCGATATGAACAAAAAATTTTCTATCTTTAATAAATGAGTATATAAGTAAAGTCATCTCCCAATCAAAGTCATTTGCAATTAGCTTGAAGATAAGCCCCTCATGCCAGACGCGGCCGAAAGCTTTCGCCAAGTCTAGCATGAGGAGGGCAACTTTTTGATGGTTATGAACAGCAGAGCCGATGAATTCCGCCAATCTGACTAACTGCTTCGTAGTAGATAATGACTTGCGGAAACCAAACTGCTCGGGAGGGAGCTTTTCAAGATATTTTCAAGATTTCAAGATTCCAATCCGGGTAGCAGACTAATTGGGCGGTAACCGTCTGGCTTTGTAATATCTTTTCCAGGTTTGGGGGTAACTATAATTTTTGCGGTTTTCCATTTTGTTGGAAAATAGCTATTCTGCAGACATGCATTTAAAATACTTGCGTATTTGGCAATAATGTTTACAGGTAAATTCTTGATGGTAAAATTAGTAATAGAGTCGTACCGGGGGCTTTCCGATTCTTTAACCTCCTTATAATTTCAGAAATTTCAAATGGAGATGTGAACCCCGTCTTGTTGTGCCCAGATGGGTCTGTGAGATAGTCTTGAACGCAGTAGCGAACATCATAAACAAAAGAGTAATCACAAGGATTCTCATTTGGCAGGCATTGTTTTTCGAAATGTTCAGCTACATATCGGCTTTTTCTTTGTTGGTAAGAGCGATTTTGTTCCCATCGGAAATGGGCTTATTTACTGGTGAGCTGCGCTTGAGCTTTCGAGTAAATGACCAAAATTCGTGGTTGGGTTTATTGAAGCTGGCGATTTTGTCATTCCACCTTTCAATACGATATTGCTTTATTTGGACTCTAATTTGCTTATTTAATCTATTAAGTTCTTTCTTGATACGCGGGTCCCACGAGCGGTTCTATTGCTTGCGTAATCTGTTCTGTATCTTGATATCTTCACGAATGTGACGGGGGAGAATGTCCGGATTTTGTTCGCACGGGATTTTACGAGTAGCATTCGTGAAGGCACAGTTAATTCGGTCCGTGAGTTCATTAATCGCGCGATCAATATCAGTTGTAGTCCGCAGGGGTCCCGTATCTGGCGGGTTTTCTCGAAGAAATTGCTTGAAACAATCCCAGTCGGTGATGGTTTTCATTTTCGTATCATCACTTTTCTGAGTGCCTAAAGTAGCAATAACCGGCACATGATCCGAAGTTAAGTCCATATGTACATCTAAGAAAACTGGAATGGAGACAGTTGTGACAAGGATGTCCAAAATATCACCTTTATTTACCTGTGATGGTAAATAAGTATAACTTGTGGGCGCATAAAAGTACACAGGATAATTGTTGACAAAATTGAAGAGTGTGTCACCATTAGCGTTTGATTTTCTGCAGCCCCACTCACGGCTTTTAGCATTAAAATCTCCTGCTAAGATAATGGGTTTGTCTGAGGGCAGCAATTCTGCTAGGATGTTATCGTCAAGTGAGTGCTTGGGTGAATTATAAATTGCGCTGAAATAAACAATGCCAAAGGTAGGCAGTAAAACAGAAGCAGTAAAGAGTTCCAGCCCATTCAGGCGTACTTCGTCAATATAGCAAGACTGGAGCGAATTTCTGACGAAGATAGCTGTGCCGCCACCCTTGTGGCTAAGTCTATCGCACCGATAGCTCTATAATTTGGGATGTTCATGCGATGGCTCGGGTTGGCATGCGTCTCAGAAATGAGAGCAATGTCAATCACATTTGTTATTAGGAAATTTTGAAGTTCTTGAAGTTTATTAAGAACGCATCTCGCATTCCAAATCATGACCTGTACTGGCGCTCTTTTAATTGGATGTATGGCCATTATCACTAGTTACGCTTTTATTATTTTCCTGATTGGTTTCCTTTAATTGAGTTATTTGTTGGGTTATTTGTAAGAATCCTGCACTTTTTATGATTGAAACGAGTGCAGCCAAGTCGGAGAATACTTTTTTGGCCTCGCTTATGGTATCTGTATAGATACCCGAGGACAAAGCCTGAGCATATGACTTACCCTCTATGACTCTGTTATTAAATGTTTTTGATTTTTCTTCCTTCCGCTTCGGGAACTTTACACATCCTTTAAAACTGGCGGTATGTGATTCACCGCAGTTCACGCAAACGAGAGGCTTATCTTTGTTATAACGGTCCGGGCAATCCTTTGAATTATGTCCCAGAGCGCAACGCACACATTTGGGGGGGGGTAATTACACCCCTCCTGCGTGTGGTTAAAACCCTGGCATCTGAAACATTGCAATGGACCCTGACGCCCTTTATATTCAACTATTGATACTTTTAAGTGGCATAAATACCTGACACTATAGATACTGTTAGAGGCTTCCGTTTTAGGAAGTGTAATCAAGAAAAGCGGTAATTTACTGACTTCACCATTACGACGTCTAGTCATTTGCTTGATATCTGATATAGTGAAATTTAGGCTTTCTAAATCATCTTTGATACGCTCAATAGTAGTACTGCGTAAGAGTCCTTTTATGACCACTTTTAGGTTCCTGTCTTGGGGGAGAATATAAGAGTGGTGTTCCACCCCTAATTCTTTGAGAATTCTGACCATGGCTCTATAACTGTCAGCATCTGCTGCAATTACTTTAACTCCTTCACGGATGTTTTGGCCAATGAAGCCAAGATTACGTTGGCGAAACATGGCAGCAATTTTGTCATAATCATATTTGTTTTCTTTTAAAATGATAGGAGGTAATTTATTAGATTTACTTTGAGAATTGTTCGTGCTCTTACCATCATTACTGGCAGCATTCGTATCCTGAGTAGGTGCCTGTGTGTCATCCTTATTTGTAGTATCCATAGGAGGATTATCCGCTTGCGTGACGGTAGTTTGACCTAAGTCCCCATGAATATCGGGAGTATCCTGAGTAGCCTTAGAAGTAGAGGCAATAGCTGGGGATATGAGTTGAGTCTGTGTACTAAGTTTTATTTTCTTAGCAATAGGTCTTGGGTTACGATGCCTGATTGTTTGATCGCCCCTTCTACGGTTTTGCGTGTCTTCATCAGAACTGACGTCCTTATCCAAAGTAATTTCGTCATCAGTGCTGGTAGCAGAATCATCACGAAGTTTAATTGGGCTACGCCCTCTATCATTATCACTGAGCGGTTTGTTTAATTCCTGATCATGTAAATTTCTGTCATGACTATTTTTATTCTGCTCTGCCTGAAGAGCGCGAATACTTCCAGTGAACTTATAAGGAAAGCATAGAACTTGCTTTCAATATCCGACCATGCTCCCTTAGTATTCTTAATTTGTTCAAGCTCCTGTATTTGCACAACATAAGAATCAATTAATCTCTCCATTCTCGCATGCATTAGCACGGGGAGATAAGAAATCCAGCGCCCAACACAAAATAAAATGGAAGCTTGCGCCCCGGAACCAACGGATGAGCAAGCGAAAATCCGTAAGGCTCCTGACTCTCACCTGACAGCGATAGCTTGGGAGTAACTATACGGAAAATTGACCAACCACCAAAATTAGAATAAGTAACAGAAACTGGCTAAAAATGCATAAAAATTTAAATTTAACTCGCTAACATTAACAGTTAAGCGTCAAATTAACGCAAAGTGGCGCAAAAACACCTAACCAGCAATCAGGCGTAGTGGCAAGACGGTGCAGATAATAATTCAAAATTATTCCAAAAATAATATAAATAAGAAGACTGCAAATTAGCAATCATAAATTACAAACCGAAAAGCATTGAAAAATGCTGTTCTTATTATAAGGTTTTATCGTAAAATGACTATGAATGAACTGAACCTAGTAAGCAAAAAATATATACGTTACATTCAGAATTCTAAACGTTTACATAACTGAGCTAACCAAGTAAGGAAAAATAACTGAGATGAGGTGTTTCAACTCGGCTTTTATAAGCTTTTTAATTATCAGTAGAACAATCACGATTTTTCTAGATTTTTCTGGATGGCAACAGTAATTACGAGATATTTATTTATTAAGCATTAAAGGCACGCGCTCTTTTATTTTTATTGTTATTTTTTTTTCGACGTAGCTTTCTCTTCAAAAATCGTCTGCGTTGCACGGGAGAATAAAAAATTTTAATTACAATTCTAAATAAATAGCCAAATAAATGTGAAATTCGTAACAATATAATATTACGATAATTAACACAAAAAGTAATATATCCACGAATGGCCAAGCAGTAAAATCGCTGAAAACAGGTAGTTCGGTTCGAATTCCGGCGAATGATCTGACTGCATGGACATTTTCGTGATTTTTTCCATTGTGTAATATGTATAGAATCCAGTTTTCCTGAGACAGTCCTCTATAAAGGCATCCCTCCTTTGGCTGATAGCTCTCATGCGCTTTCTTGAATAAACCAAACTAAAAAGAAATATTTCATAAGAAACAAAAAATAGATATTAAACTTTAAACTGTTATATTTTGTTCTTAGGCTGTGAAATTAATTTAGTGGACGTGAAGGTAAGATACTATAAAAATTGCACATAAAATGTTAATAAGATGTGAAAACTGATTTCAAGAAATTCATACATACATTAGTCTTTTTAGTGAAACCCCAATCTTAAGTATTAACTAATGAATTTAAAAATAAATGATAATCAGTACCTAATTTAACATAGCTCATCAGTCCTTAGTCGCAAATAACGGCCATCTGCTGCCGAGTAGTAACGTCACTGAACACTAGTAGTTCGACATGGAATTGAGTTTTCCCCATGAGTAACGTAAATACGAGCCAATTTCCTTTAAAAAGTCCTCCACGAAGGCCTCCCTCCCCATACACAGGTAGCTCTTCTTTGTCTTAATCAATTAACCGTAGTCGTAAATAACAAATTGTTTTCCCTCCGAAAGGTCGTCCATGAAAGTTAAAGTTATTTATTTATCTTTATCTGAGCATCTAATTGTATCATTTCAAATCTTGATCCAGACAAAGAATCGGAAATTCTTATTTCCTTTTCAGAAATTTTTTTCCATCAACCAGATCACCATCAGATTTTTCCACTCTCGTATTATGATTGCGACGACTTTATAAAAAGCTATTTACAGTTTTCTTCTACTAACAATTATTTTTCACAAATATTTACTCTTACTGGCTGAGTATTTTATGTCCCAATGGTTTCGAAATTTGGAAATAAGCACAACTTCATAATAGTAAAATGTTATTATCAAACACCATTTGGACCCTTTTTACTGGATACTATTTCAGTAACACGGAAGTATTTTGCTTAGGATAAAAAATGCATCTTATGATTTTCATATACTTCCAGTACATTATTTTATCAAAAGCGATTTAATCTCTTACGATGTTATTTGAGAATGATTTTCATATCATGCCAAGAAAATTTCTCAGTAGTTATTTTTAGACGAGAAATCAGAAGAGCAAAACGAATTTTTATTTAAGGAAACGCACCTTGACCTCATATTTCAACGCATAAAATGTCCACCTTCACATTCACACAACGAAATGAATATCGATACAAACATATAAATGATGCATTGGTTTAAAATGGAATTACACGATTTGAACTCTCACAAAAATCTCATTTTCTTTTCAGAGCAATTATTGAAAATATATATATATTGAAGTAACTGTTTTTGTGAACTAGTAGTTTAAAATATTGTTACGTGCGTACGGATTCGTTATACATTGAATGCACAAGTCGTTAAAAAGTTTACAAAAATTTATTCTTTTCACAAGAAATAAATTAAAATGCTGAAATATTTCTTCACAGATCTTCGCACAATATCACAATATCTCAAACGTTTAGCAAAATCTCAGTTCAAAACAGATAAAATAGTTCTATCTCACAGCGAAATCGCTACAATCAATACAGCATTAAGTAAACAAACAGCAGTTCGCTTTTTACAGCTACAAGTATAACAGCAACAATAACAACTGCAACTGAGATGAGGTTCCAAGTTCCAAGTTCCACTTATGCCGAGATTATCAAGCATTCTGCTTGATGTGTTCCGGCTGTCATCAGATGTTTGCACTGTGGGCGCTGAAGAGAGAATTAGTCCGAAGCGTGAGTCCAAAAGGGCAGGAGCTAATGGTGAAGGGGCGTGACCAGTTGTCACGTGGGCTGGAAGCTGACTTATCATTGGTTGCGAATCTTCTAAAAAATACTTCGCCAAAGTTGCAATTAAATAAAATATAAAACATACATGAAAGTAGAAATAGTAAAATAATTGCATAAACCAGTCCTCTATATTATTTACATATGTACATTAGTCCAAGTCCATCAGGAGATAAACACAAGACATGGAAAGATTAGCCTGTAGGTCACATGGGTAGTCACTCACCCAAGTTCAGGCTCAGACGCTTGCTGCTTGAGTTTGGATCTTTGAAATACTATCGAGATCAATATTTAATAATCTCTAATTAAGTGGGAAAGTCTTGATTTTCCTTAATCAGGTAAGCAGCGTAAGGCCTGAGAAACCTATCTTCAACAAGTATCTCGTAGTGAAACAAGTTAAAGTTCATAAGATGTTCACAATTTAACGCACCTTTGAAGAAACTTGCATTAATCTTGCGAATAAATTGATTTAGTGGTTCAATTTTCATATCTTTATGCAATACTTCGTTTCTGACATAATAGTGGGCATTTGTGTTAATCCTAAGAAACTTGTTCTGCACTTTTTGAAGTTTCTCTATATCTTTTTCAGTGACGGTAGCCCAGGCTGGCGCCGCATATGTCATAATTGGTCTGATGGTACTAAGATAAATTAGTCTTTTCTTATACAGATCCAGTTTCGAAAATTTTCCGATAATTGGGTAAAGACATTTCATGACTCTTAGCGCATGGCTACGAGTATTCTCAATATGTGGAGTCCACGTGAGTCTATTATTGATAGTTATGCCAAGATATTTAGCTTTGTTGACAATTGGCACAGGTTCGTTAAACAGTAATAGCTCCATTTTAAGGCGGGCATTCTTCTTTCTTTTCCTGACAATAAGGAGTTGCGATTTTTGTGCATTAATCCGCACTTTCCAACGTTTGCACCAGTTTTCAATGTAAGGGACGTTTTCCTGTAGTTTTTTGATTGCATGATTAACATTCGCTGACTTCACTGCAACAGCAGTGTCGTCAGCATAGCATGCAAGTATTGCATTACTATTGTAGTGGATTTTCGGGAAATCTGCCACGTAGAACAAGTAAAGTATCGGACCTAAAACCGATCCCTGAGGAATGCCACTCAGCATGATTCTTTTAGTAGAGAGAGAGTTTCCAACGGAGACTTTGAAAGTTCTGTTTGAAATGAAAGAAAGTAGCACAAGGATGAGTTCTCTTTCAAAATCAAGATCAATCAATTTGCAAATTAGCCCCTCATGCCAAACGCGGTCGAAAGCTTTCGCCACGTCTAGCATGAGGATAGCTGTGTTTAAATTGTTATGAAGTGCTTGTCCCACAAAGTCAGTAATTCTTACTAATTGCTTGGTGGTTGATAGATGTTGACGGAATCCAAATTGCTCCGGTGGTAGCTTTTGGAGGTGCACTTTCATACGGGCAAGTAGAATTCTTTCGTAAAGTTTAGATAGTCCAGGCAGCAGGCTAATAGGTCGAAAACCATCTGTTTGCATATGATTTTTTCCTGGTTTGGGGATCATTATAATTTTGGCAGTCTTCCATTGCTGTGGGAAATAAGACTGAGTCATGCAAGCGTTAAAGATAGAAGTAATCTTGCATATAACGTTGATAGGCAAGTTTTTCATGGCAGTGTTTGTGATGCCGTCAAGCCCTGGGGCTTTTTTGGTCTTTAATTTTTTAATGAGAGACTGAACTTCGGATGGAGTTGCAAGCTTTATTAAATTATTAGCTGTATGTGAATTAAGCCAGTTCTTCACTTTGGAGAGCGTCTGCAGTTCAAAATTAGCATCAATGGGCCAGCAATTTGGCGAAAATTGATCTTCTAGGTGAGAAGCAAACATAACTGCCTTTTCTTGGTCTGAAGTCGCAACCTTATTATTGAAGTGCAGCGGTCGGTTACTGGTGTACGTAGTTTTTAAATTTTTGATAAAATTCCAAAATGTACCATTTTTGGGATCTAAATTCAGCATTTTTTCTTGCCATAACTCCTCCTTATGTTGTTTTATAAGTTTCTGTATTTCTTTACTGAGCTTATTAATTTCTCTCTTGATTGGTGGAGACCAGGTCACGTGATATCGTTTTCTTAGCCTATTTCGCTGCTGCATTAGCAAACGAATATTTGAGGGTAATTTATAAAGTTTTTCTCCATCAGTAATTATTTCACTTGCCTCTACAGTGGCAGTTTTAATTTTACTGGTTAATGAAGTGATTTCATTTTCAATATCAGTAACAGTTCTTAGGCTTTTTTGAGGGAAAGTCCAGTCTTTCAACAAATTTTCAAAAAGCTTCCAGTCTGTATATGTTCTGGTCGTATTAGTGGAGGGTTTAGGAATTCCTAACGTAGCAATTACAGGCAGATGGTCAGAATCAAGTTCGTGGATTACATCTAATGCCATTGGAACCGTTGCAGTCGTTAGAGAGATATCTAGAATGTCCGATTTTCTAGCCGGCCCGGTCGATATGTATATTCACTTGGGGAGTACAATACTACAGGATGATTTGTGATATATTCATGTAAAATTTTTCCATTGGTATTGCCTTTTCTACAATTCCATGCTGTATGCTTGGAATTAAAGTCCCCAGCAGCAATCGTAGGGAAATCCTCAGGCAATATAGAGTCTAAGAAAGTTTCAGAGAGTCGATTTCGTGGTGGGTTATACACTGCACAGAAATTTATGTCACCATACACTGGTAAAGTAATTTGAACAGTTACACTTTCACAATTAAAATCCGTGCATGATTTAATGAGACACGACGGGTATTTTCTCTTCACATAAATCATAACACCCCCTCCTCTATGGGTGGTACGGTCACATTTGTATGAAACATAGTTCGGAATTTTTAGACGATGGCATGGTTTGGCATGAGTCTCAGTTATCATGCCAATGTCAATATCGTAATCAATACATAATTGTTGGAATTCACTAATTCGATTTTGGAGGCCATTGGCGTTCCAGAAAACGAAATGGATACTTGTCAGCCGTCTAGTGTAATTATCCATGAATTTGGGAGTCCGGATTTCGTTCCTGATGTGTAGTTGAGTTTTCATCAATTAATTTCTTGCAGAGAAAAGGAATTCCAGATTCCTTAACGAAGGAGACCAACATACTTAGCTGTTGGAACATTTGCTTGGCCTCTGTCATCATTCTCATAGATTCCGGAGCGAGTCCAGTAGTTAATGCCTGAGCATATGTTTTATTCGTCACTATACGTTCATTGAAGGTTTTGGCTTTGGGAGTCACTTTTTTCTGTGGAAATTTCTCACAACCTCTATAGTTGGCTGTGTGACCAACTTGTAAACAGTTGGCACATTTCGGTGATTCAGATTTATCTCTTAAACATTTGAAAGTTTCGTGCGCCTCCGGACATCGAACACAACGTGCTCATGATTGCAGTTAGCTTGCGAGTGGTAGAACCCTTGGCAGCGATAACACTGTAAGGGTCCCGCTCTGCCATTGTAATCCTCAACTTTGATCTTCATTCCCATAAGAAAAGATTCATGACGGATTCTCTTATTTTTGTCATTTCTCACAAGAGTAATGAAAAAGAGGGGGAGGTTGATTACATCATCATTTCTTCGTCTTTTCAATTGGTTAACACGGATGACGTCATAATTTTTGGCAACTAATTCTTCAGCAATTTCATTAATGTCCATGTAGGCCGGTAAATGCCGAATCACCACTTTTAAATGTTTGGATTCGGGTAGCTCAAAACAGTGAAAACTCACATTTTCATCTTTCAGAATTTTTTGGAATTGTCTAAAAATAGTCGGTAGTTTTACCAATATCTTAAATCCGTCCTGGATTTGCTGACCGAAGTAGTCAGAGTGCAGTCCGTGCTTTTTCAAGAGAGCTCCAGCTTTATTCCAGTTGAAGTTGGTATCTTTTACGATGAAGGGCGGAAGACGTCCTCCCTTCTTATTAGGATTTACTAATTCCGGTAAAATACCGTCAATTTTTCCATCCTCACTGGGTGCCGTTTCCATGGATTCTGGTTCAACAGTGCTGGGATCATCTCTGGGCGAATCAGGATTCGTTGCGGCTGCTTGGGGTAGTGCCGGCTTCCTGATAGGTTTCTTTCGGGGTCTCCGGGTGACATCTCCTCGGGGAGCGCCGTCGTCAGAGTCTGAACTGGCATCTAATATATTTCATACAGTCTTCTTCAGATTTTGCTGGGCTCTCCGCTCTTCTGACATTAGCTTTAATATTCGGAAGGGGAGGAAAAGCATCATTTTTCATTCTGTGTTCTGGTGGGTGAACTGTAGCGAGAGTAGAAGAATCATTAGAGTCTTCCTCTGGTCTGCCATCTTTTAGTGGTCTGTATTCCTCGTTGGCAAGCACCCTAAATTTGCAGAACAGGGCCAGTCACGAGCTTCTCTTTCAATCAGATATCCTCTATCTTCCTGAATCATCTGTAGGTTCGTTATTTCCAAACCTATGAAGTCGAAAAATCGATCCATAGTTGGGAAAACAAAATAAAATAAAACAGAATGTCGCAAGGCCTTTTTACAGCAAACTTATAAGGTATATCTCCCACATTCTTAGCGTGCCTTCGTGGTGTTATGGTCAGCACACTGAGCCGGTATTTCAGAGGTCCGTGGTTCGATTCCCGGCGAAGGAATTTCATATTTTTCACCTCTCTTGCTTCGTAATAACCTAATGTCTCTACAACTGGCGTCCGAACTGAAAAGATGGTGGATGATGATTCTCCACCACCGCGATTTGACGATTGGGTCCCCAAAACCCCAGTCACCCTTTAAAAGGGGGAGTATATAAGGTATTTCTCCCGCCTTCTTCGCATGCCTTCGTGGTGTAGCGGTCTGCATGCTCGACGCGTAACCGAGAGGTCCGTGGTTCGATTCCCGGCGAAGGCGTTGCTCATTTTTCATGTCTCCTGCATCCAAATAATCTAATGTCTCTACACTGGCGCCCGAACTAAAAGGGTTGTGGATGATGACTCTCCACACCCAGGATTTGGCGACTAGGTCGCCTAAAACCCTAGTCGCCCTTTAAAAAGGGGAGTGTATAAGGTATATCTCCCACATTCTTAGCGTGCCTTCGTGGTGTAATGGTCAGCACACTGAGCCGGTATTTCAGAGGTCCGTGGTTCGATTCCCGGCGAAGGAATTGCATATTTTTCACCTCTCTTGCTTCGTAATAACCTAATGTCTCTACAAACTGATGAACATAGTTCAACGAATGCCAACATTTTCTTTTTTTATAGTACTAGTAAAATCAGATAGTAAAACGCTTTGCAATCAAAGTACAATAGCCTTACACACACAACACAATTGCGGCTTTTTGAAATCTGTTCTGAGATGAGAGAGAGAATGGCGAGGAGAGTGGTTCGAAAACCAGGGTGCATGGGTCAAAGGACACTACCCCTCATCGAATGCATAAGTATGATTCTAATAAATTGGCAAGTACAAAATAACTTAAAAATAGGTAATAATAGATTTTTTTAAATGTATAATTATATATATGAAAGGTACTAATTAAAGTAAGTAAAAACAAAAGGAAGGCGTGGCTATTATCAATAACTTGCCCTATGAAAAGTAAAATTTAAAAGTAAATAAAGCCATTCAAAATCCCACGAAAAAACCGAAAATGCCTGTTTAGAAAGAGAAGGCCGCTGAGCTGGTGACATACTAATTATATACGTAAAGAAAAAAAATCATGATGTTAGGTAACATGCGAATACAGAGGTGCACTCAATCCGATTAAATGTATAAAAATATAGAACAGGAGAGGAATACAATGCAAATAACACTTGATAAATACAAAATACAATAATGCAACAGAATTGTTGTACAAGTCATTACAACAAAGTAATAGGCATTAGTCAAGATTAACATTTAAGATAGCCCGAGGGCGTCTAACATTGACAATATCATTGACATCATAGTCATAAATGGTCATGGTGGGATTGTTAAGATCCCCCAGACCTTCAAAAAACTTACGTGCCAGACGGCAACAATAACTTTTAATATATTCAATTTTAAGTTCGTCATGCAAGCGCTGATTTCTAATGTAGCATGGGGCACATACTATTTGGAGTACAACACTGTTCTGCGCTGTTTGTAGTTTTTTGCGAATAGACTTACAAGAGTAACTGAGATAAGGCGTTTCACCTCGGCTTTTATAAGCTTTTTAATTATCAGTAGAACAATCACGATTTTTCTAGATTTTTCTGGATGGCAACAGTAATTACGAGATATTTATTTATTAAGCATTAAATGCACGCGCTCTTTTATTTTTAGTTCAAAGGGATTTAGTCCCGAAGGACTATTACTTTCGTTTTGCGGTTTTGCGTCGATTCACTCTGAATGCCCGTTTCACTTTTCAAATTGTTGCCACTAAATGTTATCGCTCTGCATTAAATTTTAAAAAATGGAAAATCTGCATAAATGTATGCGTTTCTCGCATTGTGATAATACCTAGAGCCATCGAATTTTGAATGACGTAATCCTACTGCGAATATGGGCATCTGGAAGCCCTAATTTTGAATTTGAAATTTGCTTTATTATCGATTTTATGTTTTGTAACATTTCAACGAATTTCTGATTAACAAACTAAATGATTTCAAAGCGAGCAATGGCAACACTGTACGGAAAAAAAAATACATTTTTATCTCCAGCGCACGAGACTTACGGAAATTCTAAAGATATGTTCATTTTAAAATGATTTTGCGATATTGATTTTGAACTGAATTTTATGGTTTGAGTACGTAGTACATGATATTTAATAAAAAAAAAGGTAGCACACGAAACGTTAAAAACGCGCCTTTGGACGTAATTTAAAATCTGAAATCTTTCAGATTTTTTTAGAGTTCAATTTGTAATTACAAATATTTTCATTTAATACATCAGTCGTTTTCTTGTTAATTTTCATTTGTTTAATTTAATTTATTATTAAATTTTAAATTAATTATTGCTATTTTTTTTCGATGTAGCTTTCTCTTCAAAAATCGTCTGCGTTGCTAAGGCAACATGAAGCAAATCTAATTACAGTTCTAAATAAATAGCCAAATAAATGTGAAATTCGTAACAATATACAGTATTTTAAATCAGTGCGCACAGCTAAAAATAAAAATTATCTCACATTTCTGCGTTTCTGCAGCCATTGTAAGATACCTATTTAAGTATTTATTCCATGCTAAAAGAAATTAGTTGTAAATTAGGTGATGCTAAATTCTTTAAAAGTTATTAATGGGTTCGGTACAAATTACATTTACTTTTGCAGAAGAATTCGGTTTGGTAAATTTTTCGCATACACAAAGATTTCGTTGAAGGCTTTTCAGTATTTTCCAATTTGCGCACGAAAATCGCCCTCAGGTCAGCAGATGGTACGGCTGGATTTGGGTATTTTATTTATGACCTTCGCATTGTAACACCTTTCTCTAACGATCGCTGTTTCCCCATTACCAATTAAACGCAACAGGAGGTCGGGGGAAAGAGAGTGCAGAATATTCCGTCCTCAACGATTTCGAGGTGGAAAATGTAAGGCAGAAAAAATCATTCGAAACGATTTCGGATCCATCAACAGCTGACAAAATAATCCGTTTGTAACAATTTGGAAAGCCATCTTTCGATATGGAAAAATCCGTCGGTAACTCTGAGAGGTTTACAACTGTTCGTGTCATTTTTACAAAACTTGGCCCTTTGTGGCATAATTTGAGTCGTAGAATCGAAATATGGTAAACAGTCCTACCCCCCTTTTTTGCGTAGTCAAAACTGCGCAAAAAAAGGGTCAGTTCTATATAGCCCGTTCTACTGGACCGATTGATAAAAATTCAAATTCGTTTTCCATGTCTCGAAAGCGCGGCTTTGGATATATATTAGATTTATATATAACGTCATTCTAACATAGGTAGTTTGACACAAAATTGGACTTTCTCTGAAATTACCTGGCAATTTTTTTCCTTATTTCTATTCTACGTCTCAAATTATACCTAAATATTAAATTTTGTAAAATTTGGGGCGAAATTTAGGGCTAAATTCAAAAGTTTATCTTGGCATATTTTTTGCAGTTTTCGAAAAGAATAATTTGCTCAGCGAACTCCTTAATTTATAACAACTTATTTTAGTTTTCTTTTTTTCATTGCAGACGAAAGGAAGAAAAGTTATCGTTCATACTTTCAAATAATTTTAACAAAGGGCGTAAACTATATTTGTGTTATTATCGCTTTTAAGAAACATGCCGAATTTCACAGAGCGTAAATATATAAATTCCCGTATGTATTAGGAAATTTTGATTAAAGAACTCTAATTTTTTGCAGGTAGGCCACGAAATACATCTATTTTAAGACGATAGAAAAAATTTTTGAATTAAAATTTTTAAATTTATATTTAATCAAAAAAACATTTTGGTTATAATTCAAAACGTTTTTTGAAAAATGTATAAAAATTATTGAAAAATACAAATTTTAAAACTAAATAATAAAAAATGGGCGAATTTTATTGGAATGAACCTAAATTTCTAAATGTAAAAGAAGGAATCAAGTAACTTTTATGAAAAGATATTAATAAATATATATCAAATTCAATTAACATTGAGGAGCTAAAATTTTGAGAGCTAATTTTTTGGGAGCTAATTTTTTTAAAAACTATTCGTGTGATTTTTACAAAATTTGGTAGTCGGTATAATTTGAGTCGTAGAATCGAAATATGGAAAAAAATTGCGATCTCATTCCAGAAAGAGTCCGATTTTGTGTCAAAATACCTGTATTAGAACAACGCTGTATATAAATCTGATACATATCTTAGGTCGTGCATTGGAGACATGAAAACGCAATTTGAATTTTGTCAATGGGCCCACTAGAACGGGAGATATAGAGCTGCCCCCCTTTTTTTGCGCAGTGTACCTACATAAAGTCTAAACTCTTCCTCAGAGGCATGATTTATTAATATAATTTGTTTCTCTTTTTTTGTTCACCTTGAGTGCTTTATTTTTTATTTCATAGCTTTTACAACGATTCGCCAAATCATTTGCCTTTTTTGCACTTATTGCAGATTTTTCCATACGTTGGACACTTTCGTTACTCATGAGATGTTCCACATTTAGAACAAACTCTTGTCTCTCAGTATTTATATCTTTGTATGTATTCTGATTATGTTTACTTAGTTTCTTTTTCACTAAGTTTACAACAGTTTCCTCATCTTTTATTCTTTTCATTTGATCTGCACTTATTTCTGCAGATCTGCATATATCAAGAGCTTTTTCTAATGTTAATTCTGTTTCATGTAATAATCTTGCTCTCACTACATCACCTTTATAACGTCAAACAATTTTATCCTTTATTAGATTATTCGGGAATTGTGTATACTCGCATGTTCTAGCTTTATTTCGAAGGTCAGTTACACAGTCATCTACAGTTTCTGACGCGGTTTGGTTTCTAGTAAAGAATAAATGCCTTTCATTGTAATATTTTTCTTAGGAATATAATATTTCGTTAATTTTTGTCTTAATTTCATTCAATGGAATTTATTTACCATCTTCCACAGGAAATATATATTTCAAGACCGCGAATCGCTATTACATGAAGAAAAGTATTGACTCTTCCCTTCTCTTCTTTGTTATGTAATCATCTGGCTACTTCATATATGTCGAACTTCTACACCCATCTTTGCCAGTTTGAAGAAAGATTTACATCAAATTTCATTGGCTCTGGTGGTTTTAAGCTTTCCATTTTGAAATGAAAATACTCATGACACCATATAAAATAATCAGAGTGCATTTTTAACTTTTTAAACTATTTATTTATAAGCATAGAATATTATATGTTAGAGAGAACTGCCATACCAGCATAATGAGATACATTCCGCAAGAGAAGAAGAGGGGAAAAGTGATCACGTGGTTTACGAATAACAATCTCCGCACGCCCGCAGTTTACTATGGAGTCTATAGCCGATGTACCGCTAAAATTAATTGATTTTTCTAATTTAGAAATATACAGCTATTGTGAAAAATTAAAAAGTACTCTTGGAAGTGATTTCTCTTTTCTTGATGTTAATAAAAAGGGTCTTCTCTTGTTCAAGGAAAAACACGTGAATAACATTTGTTTTAAAGTAATGCCAGATAGTAAGGTACTTGTGGCAAGCTATGTTAAGGCAGAAATGAAGAAAACAACTAATTATAAAACGTCTGTGGAAATTTCTGCAGAAAATGAGGTAAGATTCATCAATTTTCTTTTATGCACAATACTCAGCTTTGAATTTATTAGGAATATTAAGTGTATATCAATATTGAAAAATATTCCCGAGACCTTGAATAATGTTTTCCAAACTGTAAATATTTGTTAATAGTTCATGAATACTTGTTCTAAATTATTGAAGTAGTTGAATTCATGCAAGATCCGCTTATTTGCAAAAATATTAACACCAAGCCAATTTTCTCTTATTAATTACAGTGCCATAGAACATGCTATACCACTAAATTTTTATTAATTTCATCACGTTGTGTTTTAATAATGTGGCGCTTATAATCAAGTCTTAATCAATACGCATAAATGTACTCTTTTTTATCGCGTTCTACTGTAAAATAAAGAAATATCTATGACCAAAAAATTATTAATTACGGCAAACTCAGTTGTGCAAATCCATAGTTTTCGTTTTGACATTTATACTGTAATATAAAAAATACATGTTAATCTGAAGTTTATGCTATCTATAGATTAAGATTCAGTTATGAACAATTAGATTTCAAGGGATACAAAATTATGTATTAATTTTGAACTGTGTATAATATTAATATCAATACTGTCACATAATTTTAGGGCAACTGTATTTATAATGTTCCAGACATTTGAGTCTACCATTTTTGAAAACCATCTTGTTGTATCCAAAAATGTTGCAGTTACAAATTACTAAATATTAAATGTTGCCATTCACAAATTATTAAATATTAAATGTCACACAAGTAACTGTGCATGAGCAAGAAAACACTTTGAAATAAAGAAAAGTATTGAAATTGAAAAACTAGTTAAAAAAAAAGAAATCTCACACTATCAGGCGTAGAGTAATTTACTTATAGGTTATTGACCATCAGTACCAGGTCTCTTAAGAATTCCAATTTTAGCATTCAGTTTAATAAACACTTATAAGTACCGACCAATGGAAAAATGCTTGCATAAAGCTGAATAGCTTTTCCATAAAGTAAAAACTGTTTGTCAACAGCATGCTTCCTAATAACGCTAATTTTTAATATGTTGACACCTAGGTGTTTACTAGTCTCATTTAATTCTTGCTGATTTTTTGGGGAGGATGGGGTTAAAAAACATGTAATTTATTAAGATTCAATCCAAAATTATTAATTTCATTGTGGTTTTTAATCGAATCTCCTAAGGCTAATTAATTGTAAACGATGAGTTATGTAGTGACAATATAACAGTGTTAGGGAATTTTAATAGAAGTGTGTTTACAAATCTCGATTTTCTTCTCAACACTACATGAGCTCCCTCGGAACAAATACAATTAAATGGTTTTTCAAAAAGTGTTCCGGAAATCCGTATTAATTGAAATGTGTATTCAGCAGCAGTTCATTCTTAGCTCCAAAAGAACTGTTGATTTCTGATTTGACACACTCTTAATGAAAGATTCTCTCCAGCTTAACTCTGAAATTACCCGAGATTAAATTATGTTATTAAAAACGCCCTCATTCCTTCTAATTGTGCATTCTGTAGATGTGATGGTAAAACCTTTATATTGCTTTATGCTTGTCTTCTCTGAAACTGATTCTTCCTAACTAATTCTTATTTTCAAATACTATTATGCCTGCAATTTGTCTTTGATGCGTAGTACTACCAACAAAGTGTTTCTTAGCATACCAGCTTTGCCTAAAAAGCCTCGAAAATTGCATGAAATCGGTTTAATTTGAAGCTAGTGAAAATGTTTAAGATTGGACAGAGGCAGATAATGCTAAGAAGAAGAAAATTGAAATTGTTATGTAAAACCATTTAAAAAGTTATTATTAAAATAGTAGAATTGTGGATTTAAATAAATAAATGTCTCTATACAAAGCCAATTTATGTTTTACTGATCCTATGTTGATAATAGCGCATTATCAGATGCCTGTGCGACACGATAATCAGACCACCATTCGTGCGACAGCGGAGTAATACAGGGTATGAAAAGTAGTGCACAGGTCAGGTGTCTGCAGCGGTCTTACAATCATCTACCGCGGGCGGTGTGGTGATCTTTCATAGTCAGGTTAAGTCGTTTGTTGCAGATTGTCCTGAAAAGAAATTAACGATGGATGAAGAATATGATGCTATTGTTTTGGGCACAGGACTCAAAGTAATTGATTTTATTTGTTTAGACTCATAATAAATATGTATGCTTTGCTACTTTTCAAAATGCGTTCTGTTGTACTAATAGATTAAGCCTAATCTCATAAATGATATCAGCCACAGCCCATTCACTGTGACTTTAAAAACATCTTTTCATTTTCCATCAGCTTCGATAATATATATTTTATTAATTCTTCAATTTCTTTAAGCCTTAAATTGGGCAGGTAAAAATAACTTCAGTAGGACATTAAACTTTCCTATGTGTCAATCTGTCAATTAGAGTATTTCGTTACACTCTGTTAATCAAGGAGGGAGTTCCTCGGTAGTTAACGTGGATGTATTCGTAGCTCGAAAACTGTTAAAATGTTCAAAGATAGTAATCTTAATTTAAATGGTGTACTTGATGCAGAATAATTGATTTATGTATATAACGAGAATTGAATGTTCAGTTTTTCGTCACATTACTTTTCAAATACGAAATCAGAAATTTTGTCTTTGAATAAAGTACTATATTTCATGAAAGTTGAGTGTGTTATATTAATTAACATTTAAAGACATTAATGTTTCTTTTAATTCTCAGTAATATGCCACAGAATTGACCGTTATATGATTTGATCTTTTGAACTTCCTTTTGTGCCAGTCTGTATAGCTTCATGCAGGTTGTATGTATTTTTACTAGGAAACGATTGGATAGTTAACTTGTTAACTTCTCCATAATTATGGAATAAATTCTTAAGACCTAGTTTTATGATCCCAATCCACCTATCGCTTAGCGTTATATTTCCAAAGATGCTCTTTTATTTTTGTGTGGTTGTGTCATGTGGAAGAGGTTAGGAATCTAAAGATTTAAGATCTTTGTTATCTCCAGTTGCAAAATTTATTATTTTCTGATCAAAACCATGCTCAAAAGTATTTTAAAGTAAATTTTATTAGCCTTTTCCTTTGTATTGTTTTTTAAATATGTAATTTTTTAGACATGCAGTCTTGAATGCAATATTTGCCAAGGGAAATTGAGTTGGTGCATGATTTCTTTTTTTTGGTGTCTCTGTCTTAAATTATTAGGATTAGGTATCTCTGTCTTAAATTATTAGCATTTCTCTTAAATTACTAGCATTAGATATATTTGTATCTTTGTTACCGCATTTAAAAGAAGCAGCTTTAAATGTATTTATTTAGGTTATTGATTTTACAAGGCTTGAGACATTCATTAAATTATTTGGCATAGGTCTGTTTTCTGTGAATGAGAGAGATCGATATTTTTATGAAAAGCATGGTGCATTGTGCTTAAGATCAGAGGTAGTCTGAAACCTTTAATGATAATGTGTGAATTAAAGTATAACTTTTCATTGTAAAAACTCTGTACTCTTAGCTTAAGCTTTATATATATATATATATATATATATGTGTGTATGTGTATGTGAATGGAATTTTTTCATTAAGAGAGGCATTTGTACACAAGTTAAAATTAGCACCAGTATTCAGCAGCTTGGTCTTACGAATAATCTATCAGAAAAACAAAGGTACTTTGTATTTAATTATTTTGTTGAATAGTATTTATTTACTAATTGTAAAAATGTAGACACTGATCATATAGATTTTCGATTTCTCTCTTTAAAATTTCTCGTGTTTTATAAATTTTTTTAATAGACCATTGAGCAATAAAAGTAATCAAACAACTGTTTTTTAGGCAATTCAGAAAGTTGTAAAGGATTTGTACATTTTTGAAAATCTTATAAATGTTGTGAATGTTAGAATAAATCAGACTGCCAAAACTGATTGTATATATTTCCACATTTCAGCTGGGAATTTTAATACATTTTTTACTGTTGTGTTTGAGGATTAGCGTCACAAAAGTATTGTAGGTTAAATAACTGTAAAAATACTGTTTTATTTAATCAAAATATGTATTAATTAAATTTTTTAATATCAGTATCTGATGTAGAGTTTATAAGCAGTTTTTCGTTTTTTGCTTGAGGCAAGTGAGCAACATCCTCTTTTTCACTATTAACAGTGCCGTCTCCCGTCATAGATGATATTTTCGGCTGTTTGCCTACCATCTCTGAGTGAAAGTGGTAACTTTGACTTATAACCAATAAAATAAACAATTTTTTACCTTGAACATCTTTAAAAATTTTTCTTCATATAGTGGAAGTGAATTATATTTTATTTGTAAAATTGGAATATAACTGGATGGGGGAAGAAGTCTTGTGACTACTTGGGAAGGATATCACAATTAGTAGTCCTAATAAAATTCACTAATCATCAATAGTAAAATTTAGTAAATCAATACAGCCGCAAATGATAGGTCCAAAATTGGGTGAACAGAGAAAAAAACTTCTGGTACTGAAATCACCCTTTCTTTCTGCAATGCTTCCACCTTTAATGGAAGGTGAAGATAAACTGGAACTTCTCATCAGCTCATCTACTGCTTTGCCAGCCGAAAGAGACTGGTCACCTGAATTGCTGATCGCTCCGATTTGTTTCTCGGAGTGAAAATAGGGAAGATGGGTAGCTGCGGATGAGTTCTGTTGTGCAATACAAAGTCTCTTGCTTAAATGTCAACAAGAATAAATAAAAACAAACAACATATAAAGGGGAGATGCACAAAATGGAAAATTACTGAACAAAAATCAGTTTAAAATTATCACGAGAATAACATACACACACACAGAATAAAAAACACATCTATAATAAACTTTTAGAATTTATTTTAACGACTAAAATAATTGCTGTAAACATGTCTGAAAAATTAATTACACTAATTATTTACATTAAAAATTAATTATTTGCATTGAAGTCTTTAAAATAGTACAAAATTAAAGAATTTCTTACTTTGGGTTTCATTAAGCAATTATGCAAAAACAATAATAAAAATATTTCATTTGGAAATTTAACCTTCGTTCTCTGTCGAATCGTCATCATCGTCCAAGGAAATAACTAAAGAGTCGTACATTTCTTCAAGTATACCATCTTTTTCCCAGTAAGCATTTTCCAAGCTTTCTACGTATGCACAATAGTTCTCCCATTTTTCAATTGTAACCTTTTGTATAGCGTGTTCAGTAAGCTTTAAGAGTTTTTCCATGTTTATATCTGCTGTTATGTTTTGTGCACGAATAAAATGTTTGATATCTGCCCAAACATACTCTATAGCATTTATGTCACAGTGATATTGTGGCAGTCTGAATGCTGTGAATCCATGTTCTTCTAACATGACATCAAATTTATATGTTTTTTTCGGTAGCAAATGTTTTTTAACAATATTCAACAGTTCGATCTTTCGCATATTAGGTGAGTACACAATATTGTTTGAAGTAAGCCAATCCATTATACTCTGCTTATTATGAGATGAATTTGGGGGCTTGTTCAGTTGCACTGTCTATTACAACAACTGAATCCTTTGGTAAATTCTTAATCAATTTTTCTGTTGCCCATTTCTCAAATATATTTGAATTCATTTGCCCGTGGTAATCTCCTGTGCTACAATTAGCCGTATAAATTAAATTTGTGTTTGGAATAAATCCATGAGCAAAAATATCAAACAAAAAACACAAAAGTATTAGACAATAATTAATTGTGACTTATACAACGATCTTTAGATGGAAAGAACTAAATTTAAACAAGTGCAAAAGGGAAAAGCTAAGAACACTCTGAGATTACTAAAGGAAATTCCAACTAGCCTCTAGACCCTGCAAAGTTTGTGCTCCAAGCATGCGCAGTAGGCATATTTTCAGCATGGTAACCTTCGACGCTTGGCGATGAATTCAAATTTTACATACGCATGGCACATACGAACCCTGCAAAGTTTGTGCTCCAAGCAGTGCTCATACATACGAGAATTTTTTTAATGGCGGCTAAAAGCGTGTGGGGAAATAGATGTTATTCAATTTTTCCACTCGGTACTGATGTTTTTGAATTGCTTTAAATTAATACTTAGGTTTATGTAACGTGTAATAATCGAACCGTATTATTTCATTTATTGATTTGTCTGATAAAATATATTATAGATGATTATACTTGCAGTAAATCAATAAAATATTTGTGTTTTCAAAACATTCTCTCTTTCTGAACACTTTATTTTTCTAAAATAGGGAAATATTTTAATTTATTATTATTATTATTTTTAACCAAAATGCACGTAAAGCTCGCACTTGTTATTTTAAAACTATAACAAATAATACACTTAAGTGTTATGTTATAAGCCATTCAACCTTAAACTATTATTAATTCGCCAGTCGAACCATAATCTTTGGTTAATAACTAGATATATTCCTCAAATTTAATGCCTAACCTGAGCCTGTGCCCTATGTATATTGAAAAACAATATAATATTTTGTAGAAGCGTAGTCAGGTAGTGACTATTTATAATGTATTAGAGTATTTTAAGCTAGGCACTGTATTCTTTTATTATTATGAGTATATATTGTATTCTATACAGTGGCTCTTAAAAGTGTTCACACAGTTATGAGTTTCAAATATTACTTTGTTCATTAATAAAAATTAAGATTTGAGGATGAGCATTCTTAATAATATTTTGTAAATTTCTCTCAGCAAAACCACATTTATTATTTTATGAATTTAGTGAAACTTTTTTATTTTGTAAAATCAATAATCAAAAAGAAAAGTTACTTTACACAACTCTTTGTACACTTCAAAGAAACCTGCACATATTAGTAGTATTCCTGCTAGTTAATATTTTGTAGGAGATCTTGCAGTATTTATGACAGCATTCAAACATCTAGGCACAGAGTTCACCAATTTTTTTTGGTAATATCTATTCCTCCTTTTTTCTATCATTACTATTTTTATTTTGGCGTTTGTCTTAAGGCTGTGTTTTCATATTGTAACCTCAAATTCTCTCCAAATATGGATTCATGGATTATTCCTTGCATATGTGCTAAGCTAATATATTTTTCTAATCTAATTAAAGCAATACATGTAAAACCAGACATGTAATCTTCATTCTTGCAAATAACATGTCTCGTTGGATTGGAGACTATAATCTTGACTAAGGTAAAATGTGCTTAGTCGTGTCACTAAGTGTATAATAAAAATGTTGCTGATGCATTAAAACATTACTTTAAATCATTATGATGTTATTAACTAACAATCGTGTGAAATTAATTGCATTAATCATGAAATTCTCACCAGTGGTGAATTTCCCCTATCTAAGGAAGAAAATTTAAAGTCTATAGGAAAAATTGTTCAATTGAAAATTAGGATACATTTCTACACCTATGAAAGGGAAACCAAACACATTTCGAGATCTAATGATAGCACTTTCTGGGAACAAAACCATTCATCTCCTCATACATGTACACACATATGTGTGGCACTTACATAATGGAAAAATACACACACAATTGCATGGCAGGTGCATAATGAATATGTACCAGATTAATCTATTCAGTAATGAACAAAAATCTAGACAATTAAATTATATTTTCTGTAATAATCCAAAATTTTCCAATTGCATCTTACTGGGTTCAGATTTGACA
>KK117210.1:551243-568327 GCA_000611955.2 Stegodyphus mimosarum
TTATGCTGATCAATTGCCAGTGCATATTCAATTATCAACCTCTTAATCATCATTTGTACTCTTCATAATTTCATTGACCCCCCAGGGAATCAGTTATCAACCCCATTGGGAGCCAGTGGACTGGTTTGGTGCCATTTTTATCCTTCTCTGATTCATCTTCAGCTCAAAATAGTGCTGATTTGTCCGTTGCCTTCGCTCTCCAATTTCTTCTTACCTGTTTCATTAACACCGGAGCGATGACACACAAAATAGTAGTGGGTATCTAAATTTCGTTTTTGTGTACCACGTTCGAGTATAAAACTGAATTTTATTCTTGAAAAGAAGGGAACTGCAAATCTTCAGTTACAACACATATATTGTGGAAGTTTTCAAAATGTTTCAGCAGTTCTGCCTTTGTAGACGTAAAATCACGTAACGGGCACTTCTGTCTACATCTGTAACTTTTACCATCTTCTGTAATGTCAGATATGTAACTTTTACCATGTTCTGTACGTTCATGTGCACGAAGTAGGTTTTGTTTTGAAAAAACTTTCTCACATTCATCACATATAAATTTGGGAACAGTTCTTAATGTAGGAGCTAATTCCTCTAATTTCGAAGGATGACACTTAGTAATATGCTTCTGTAGATTTCGCCGGAATGAATAAGATCTTGAACATTCCAAACACAAAAAATTGCCAGCCATACTGATCACGCTGAATAAACAAATTGCTAATTTAGGGTTAACATCTGCAACGTGACAAAATTTAGCGAGACAACAAATCCTTATTTGCCAATCTGATGATACATCGCCAATACTGTGTAGCGGAAACCAGCCATACCGCCAACGGAGCTTGTCAGTGCGCATGCTTGGAGCATAAACTTTGCAGGGTCTAGAGGCTAGTGAAATTCCAAGCAAGTGTATTTTTCCGTCCCTCCAGACCTTCCTTTCTCCCCCTTGGCTTGTTCCATTTTCTTGGCAGCACGCCAAACCCAGTCTCTCTCGCTTGGGCAAGCAGTAATAGGTCTAGCTAAGCTAGGTAATCAGTTAGGCAGTTTGCAGGGTCTAGAGGCTAGTGAAATTCCAAGCAAGTGTATTTTTCCGTCCCTCCAGACCTTCCTTTCTCCCCCTTGGCTTGTTCCATTTTCTTGGCAGCGCGCCAAACCCAGTCTCTCTTGCTTGGGCAAGCAGTAATAGATCTAGCTAAGATAGGTAATCAGTTAGGCTGGTGATTTATAAGGCAGTTTTAAATCTGCTATATACACAGGTTTTCAATCTTGGCTAAATTTTCACAGAAAAAATCTTGCCTCTTGGCTTAGACACAAAATACCTTATATTGGGAACTACACTATTTGTAGTAGCATTCTGTCAAAAATTTGAAATTAAGTGCTTTTTTAAACAGATGAATTTTCCAAGACATAAATAAAATAAAGGGATCAGGGTGTAGAATAATTTACTGAAGACTTGATCCATTTACAGTGTTTACAAAGGCAGTAAAAAAAGGGGGGGACTTTTGGGAGTAGAACTGAGTTTGTCATAACTTTAAAAGCATAGTGTATGCTTAACACTCCTTGTTTCCCAAATTAGTTGCTACATTTGAATGCATTTGTACTGATTATTGAAACTGATGATTTTATGATTTTGTTTAAACAATTTTCAGAAATTTCAGAGTGCTATGTTATCAGTCAATATTTACTTACTAAGCATTCCCTCCTTAAATAAGTACCAGATTAGTTTTAAAAATCCAGGGTTCGCACACCCTTAAGCCACATCCCATTTTGTAAGGGCTCTTCCACCAATAATTACATAAAACTATCTTCTATCTAATGAATTATGAATTCAATGATTTTTCTTGAATATATGAGCCAGTTGCATAGAAAGTCCTCCTCAAAGGCATCCTTGGTGGTAGACTCTTTACAAAATAGGGCATGGTTTGAGCACCCCATTTTGTAAAGAGAGCATGTGAACCCTGTAAATTTGCTTCGAAAACAGTTGTCTCAAAATAAGTGCTACATTTGTGGAAAGTGAGAATGAAAATACCAAATTGTGATAATTTTAATCGTAAATAAAATAATTTTGATTGATATTTAAGAATTCTTTGCACGTAATATAGCTTACTGATTACATGCCAGGTTTCGCGGAAGAAGATTTTGATGACAAAATGTTTCCTTACTGAGATGGGTTATGTTGTACGAGTTGCCTCCACCTGACATCATGTTTTCTATTCGTGTTTGTAAAGTTAAAAATACATAGTCAAGCTTTTCTACATCTATATTTTGAAAAGTGAACTCAACAACACCAATTAAGTTGTCAATATTCTTTGCGAGCATCTTATGTTGGAATGACTATATTGCATTAAAAAACATGAGATCAAGTACATGCGGTTAATCTATTCTATGGTACCACTAGGAGAATCGTTTCTTTTTTGACGCCAGGATCGGCACCAATTTCAAGATGGTGCCAAAGCATTTAACAACAAATCTTTTAACAAAAATTAACACAGAAACACCAATAAATAAATAAAACGTCAATTTTTTAACATAATTTTTCTTCACATGCATACTTTCACACTTCCTCCATCCTCCAGATAAGCAATTCAATTACATTTTTGGTTATAACAGTGTCCAAGAAAGCCATAAATATTTTTTTTTTTTTCCTTGCTCCTTCTTGTGCCACACATATTAGGCCAAATAATAGCGGCAAGCCTTCCTTCGTTTTCTACTTGGCTAAACTGCATTTAATTACACTCCACGTTCCTTCTATTTTATTAATATCAACCTGTATCTGGATCCTTAAATTGCACGCTATGATTTAGGGTTAGGTGTCCAAAGCCTTCATCAGAGAGGCAATTGTACGCCTTCCTGCAGTCTGAAATTATTATCGTCTCCAGAAGAATATACTCATTTATAACACTAAGCAAACATTCAGATGACTTTTCAGGCAACTTTCATAAAACACTACACACGTCCAACCAAACACAGCAGTTGAAAATCTCCGATCCATACGAAAGGGATACTGTTACAAAAAATAGCCGGAATCTCAAGTTATCACAACGCATTTGACGATATTCGCAGCAGGCTTCCAGATTTCATGTAGAACCAATACCACTTGCCGATTTGTTCAGACAGAAACCACATGGAACCGTACAATAAATATCAACTGTACTTTTAAATCCAGACTCTTTGGAGGTTGACATTGTAGTTGTAAATTTAATCCATCTTTTAAACATTTTTCTGTCATACTGGGATCATCCACTGCCAAAATGAGGCTTGGCTTTGCTCTGTTGTATGTATATAGGACTCGATTTTTCACTACTTGTAAATTTTTAACATGTAGCTGGCGAAACTTTTTCCGTAATCAGAAAAAGGGTTTCTTTGTTAAAAATTTCTACAACTTTTGTCACAGCAGTTCTTTTTACATAAATTTTTGTGTGTCTATTCAAGTCCCATCTTGGTCTTGCCACCGCTGCCATAAAAATAAATAACCTTTTGCTTTTGTAATGCCTCAAGGTAGTAAGGTTCAGTTTCATCTCGGGTGATGTAAAACCAGTTACTGATTTTTGTAATATAAAACTGTTTTTTTCATTCATATGAACATGATCCAACATTTCCGAAAAGCATACATTAGTTTGAACATGCTGTAAGCTAAATCAAGTTCTGCTGAGCTTATTTTTTTCTGTTAGATTCAGTTTAACGGTGGATGAAATACACTTCACTAACAGTACACGATAAACCACAGTGATTGTCTTCATTTTATTGGGACATCTTTGATTTTGCTCAATTTCTGAAATTTTTTTTTCCTGTCTGCATTTACAAATTTTTGTGAACTTACATTGTAAATTTCATCATTTATTTTTTTATGTCGTTGCTGTTTCCAGAAATGAGATATTGTACTACAGTGAACATGAAATTTCATCACTGCTATATTTATACCACCATGGCTTAGTTTATCATTTTTCAAATGTAGTGAAGATTCGAATATAGCATTATGCTCTTTATTATTCATTTCCTTTTTTTAGGTTATTTTCTAAATTATTATTCATAATTACAATTATCGGCGCTTTTTATTAGGTCGAGTCGCATTACTTCTTATTCCCATTACTTCACATTTGAGTTAATATTGCTTCTGACACCTAGTATACCACATTATATTCATAGTAGTACATTGAATAATTTTACTATTAAACTGTTTTGAAAGTTATTTATGGCTCCACCTACTTGAAATGTAGCAACTAATTTGGGGCAGAAATTTCGACCTAAATGTAGCAACTAATTTGGAAAGGTAGTATTAAATTTTGTAATATTTTATTAGCAGAAAATTATTTTTTCATTTTGATATTACAATTTTTTCATTTTTTCTAGGAATGCATTTTGAGTGGAATGCTTTCTGTAAGTGGCCGGAAAGTTCTTCACATGGATCGCAATAAATACTATGGTGGAGAAAGTGCATCAATCACCCCACTTGAAGAATTATTTGCCAAGTTTAACATGCCAGCTACCCAGCTGGAAGAATATGGCAGATCTAGAGATTGGAATGTTGATTTAATACCAAAGTTTTTAATGGCTAATGGTAGCTTATAATTTTATACATTTTATTCTTGTTAGAAGTACCTTATCTTAAAATTTGAGTAATATTTTAAATATCAGTATTTCATTAACATTGAAGTAATGTCAAAAAAGAGCATATGTTAATTTTGAAAAGGAATTTGGATGTGATTTTGTGAGAAAAGTTGTTGCAACTTTGTTTAAAATACCTTATAAATTGGTTATAGTATGTATCTATTGCATAGTTTCGAATGTTCATTTGGTTAATGGAGGCATAAATTTGCCCTTTGAAATTTAACTATAGTTTTTCTGATTGTTTCTTTTTGCATTGAAGAAATTTGTTTTTCTTATAACAAATTATAGGCCAGATAATTTACGAGCTGATGAAAAGGAAAGCTTTACATTTCTGTGGAAATATGCCGTTTTGCCCAATAATAGAGAATAAAAATTCATATTCTGTAAAGTAGTACTTCTTAAATGACCAAATTTTATGCAAATGCAATGTAAAAAATTACAAATAGTGTGTTAAAATGCAGGTAAAAACTGGTTTGAAGAGAATAGCGTTTTGTTTACAACAACTCTTCACTGCTACTTGTGTGCAGTGCTAAGGTTGTGTTATTTTCTGCTTTTTAGTGAAAACAGATCATTATATACTTAGGGAAAACAACTGTAGAAAAAATGAAGAGGATTTCTGAAAAAGTTATCTTTTACCAGGACTGCTTCAAAAACGTGCACAACCTTTATGTAAGTTGGCCTCTGTTTGAAAAGGCAAAAACTTCATATGGAAACACACACAAACTAAAGATCAGTTTCTAACTTGAAAGCGTGAAACATCCTCAGCGTTCTTATTCCAGTTTGATGTTTTTCATAAAAGTGTGAGCATCCTTATACAAGTTGAATTTTCTTTTCATTTACTGATTAATAAAGACTGTAAATTATTTTAAGTTTTTTACTATCTGCACTCTTAATTCTTAGAAAATTTTCCTTTCTGGTTGCTTCAAAAGGAAAGAGGGAGAAAATAAACGAAAATTCATTAGTATCCAGAATTATTTTCGTGACTTTAAAATAAAATGTTGACACTAGCAGAACTGCCAGTTCTTCCAATTTAGGCAGAAGACACTTCCTTATTCCTCCTTGCGCCACACATATTACAATTTCTGAACCGTATTCCTGCCCACTGAATTTACAACATAGTTCTCCCGACTTTCTCTTATTTTTAAATAGAGTGTCTGTCAGAATTTTTATGAAATTTGGCTTAGTACTTCATTATTTGCATCCAAAAAAGTAATTTTTTGGCATCTAATGCTTGATGTTCCTCTAGATTACATATGAAAGACAACCGTTGTTTGATCATTGAGACATTATTGCATGCTTTTGCTTTGTATGTCGAAGAACGTGTCTGAAAATGTAGTATTCTACTTCTGCAGTAAGCATTAAGTGCCACTACAGGTCATCTGGCATACAAGGTCAAAGCTGTTATTTCATTCATCTTGCCACCGAGCATTGTGAGTTTCATATGCTTTCGAGAAAGACTTTAAGAAAATGTGATGTCTCTTCTTATTCAAGTCTGCAAGGAAGCTAAAATACTCATGTATTTTTCAAATATCATATGCAGACGACTTTCCTTCTATTATTTCAGCAAGGAAATATAATACATATGCGATGTATCTTGTTTGTCATTACAATTTTTTATTTTGTACGTTGGAAAAGCTGCTGTTCTTAAACATTTGTGTACATAGAAACAAGGACAAAGTGAGTTGCATTGAGGGGGAAAAAAAAAAGAGTTAAATGTTTCTTTGTGAACAAAGGTCTGCAACACGTTATAAATGCAGAATGCGTGTTCTGTACCTTTTTACAGGAACACAACCTGCCACTGAATGCATTGAATCTTCCTGTAGCTTTATTTAGAAAAATGCTTGCTGAAAATCAAAACACTAAGAAATGTTCAAGTGCAAGGGCAAAAACAGCTACAATTGTTAAAGAAATGAGTATGAAAAATAAATCTTAAGTTATTGGTTGCATTAAGTCAGCTCCAGTTAGCATCTCTATGTATGAAAGCAATAATACCTAGGCAAAACTGTATCTAATTGTTGTTTCTTTAATATAAAATCTTTAGAAATTGTAGTTTTTTCTGTCCTCACTTGAGGAGATTCCAGAGGCTTTAATATAGCAGAGGGAATTAGTAAAACTTTAAAAGAAATGCAGTTCCTGTAGATATTTGTTCAGGACTTGGTGTCGACAGTGCAACAGATGATAGGCTGAAGACTGGTGTTGTTGGAATCTTAATGAAAGAAAATTGAGATTTGCAAATTATGAGTATGCACCTCTTACATTTAGAGGCAGCTTCTTTGCCAGTAAGTGTAAATGAATACATTGTTGATATCTATTATTATCTTAAAAAGAGTTCTCAAAGGAAAAAATTTAAACTAATCCAACAACTGCATAATACTGAAATAAGAAAAAGTTTGAAACATTTATGTACATGCTGGTTATCTTTAGAAAAATGTTTATCTGGAATCCTCAGTCAATGGAACCCACTTACATATTTTGAGAAAGAAGTAACTGCTTCTAGAATTAAAGCCTCTATTGAAAGTTATAAAATACTTATATAAACTTGGGTAAAATTATAAAAGCAGCAAAGATTGATAGCCAGTATAGTTTAATTGGAAAACTGAAAGGTTCTTATGGAATTTTAAATCACAGTGAACTGTCTTGATAGACCATGCTGACAGTTTCCCATAGTAATGTGGAGTGCAAGAGAATTTTCAGTGTTATTAAAAGGAGGATTAATTTAGATCCAATATTAGTGATGCCACATTAGAAAAACTTTTATTAGCTTATAAGGTATTTCTCCCACCTTCTTCGCATGCCTTCGTGGTGTAGTGGTCAGCACGTTTGGCAGGTAATCGAAAAAAGGTCCATGGTTCAATTCCCGGCAAAGGTGTTGCTCATTTTTCACATCTTCTGCTTCTAAATAACCTAATGTCTCTACAAGCAAAAGGAGATTATCACCAGTTTCTTTCTTAACAAAAGCAAAATCTGACACTGCTCTTAGCATTTGCACAAAAACTGATTAAAGTATCATTTTTTCTATTAAAATACACAAATCATAAAAATGTTTTACTTGTATTTTTGTAATATTTGTATTTAAGAATTAGTAACTGAACTTTCAGATATTAATTAGTTACTATTTAAAGTTAATTCATAATTAAAAAGTATATTTTTATCATATAAAAAATCTTTTTGTCGTTAGAAAATTCTTATTATTTCTTAAAAAAAAAGAAGTACTGTTCTGTTGTCAGGACCAGATGCAGAGATCTATGTATGTATTCATCTATGCATGTATATATGTATGTACATTGCGCAAAAAAAAGGAGGGGGAACAGTTCTATATCATCCCTTCTACCGTGGATTGACGAAATTCAAATTATGTTTTACATTTCTCAAAAGTGCGACTTAAGATATATATTAGATTTATACATAGCATTGTTCTAATATAGGTATATTGACATCAAATTGGACTTTTCTGAAGTTACATGTCAATTTTTCTCCATATTTAGATTCTATGACTCAAATTATGCCTAAATATTAAATTTAGGGATTGTTTTTAATTTTTTATCTTTATCAGTATTTGATAGCTGTGGTGAGCATAATCAAACAACCAATGATCATTATAATCTCAGTACTTGTTTTGCCATAATTCATGTGGAATGTTGTGTCAAGTTTATTTAAGAGAAGGAATTCTGTATGTAAATAATTTTAAAAGTAAATTTTACCAACTTATTTTCCAGATGAAGCATCTGACATCTGGTCAGTTTCAAAAACTCTATTAAAAATGTTTTTAAGTATCTTAGTTACAAAGTGTTATATGCAATTGCTAGAGAAGAAAACATTTTGTAGATATGCTTGTGTAGAATTTGAAATGTATTTTTAATTGTACAAGAGTTCATTTGTATTTTTTATAGCTTATAATTTGAATTATTAAAATTGGGATTAGATAAAAACACTACAGATAAAGACTGCAGATTCCATGTTAAAATATTTTGTACAAATAGCCTTTGATCATACACAGTCCAGTCACATTAATGTGACCACCACGTACTTTCCATGTCAGAGTTAAATAACCAATCACAGAAGGCAGGTGGCAGCACAGTGCAGTTGAGCGTATATAAAGGGTGTGTGAGGGCTTCGGAAAACATTTCAATCGTTGGCGTAATGCAGAAACGAAGCGATTTATCCGACTTCCAAAAGAGCATGATCATTGGCTTTCGGGCCAAGGGTGGAAGCATTTCCGAAACGGCTGAGTTTGTGAACTGTTCGCGTGCCGCCGTGGTAAAAGTGTACCGTGCATGGCAAAATGGGACTGTCCAAAATCAGCGACGTGGCAAATGTGGTGCACCACGGGCCATAGATGACAGAGGCGAACGACGGTTGCGGAGATGCGTTCGGGCAGATAGACGGGCTACCGTTGAGCAACTGACCACCAAAATGAACCAAGGGGCTACCAAAAGTGTCTCCCAAAGTACTATTCAGCGAACATTGCTGCGTCTGGGCCTCCGAAGCAGACGCCTGGTTCGTGCACCTATGCTGACTGCTGTTCATCGACGGCGAAGGCTAGAATTTGCACGCCAGTACAGCAGCTGGACGTCCACTGAGTGGCGACAGGTTGCGTTTTCGGATTAATCGCTTTTTATGCTCCATCGGACAGATGGACGTTGACGTATAAGGCGTGAAACCTCTGAAAGGAACCACCCTGCAACCATTGCCGGAACGGTCCAAGCTGGAGGCGGGAGCATTATGGTCTGGGGAATGTTTTCCTGGCATTCTCTAGGTTCACTGATCATTGTGGAAGGCACAATGGATCAATACAAGTACGCATCTGTCCTTGCGGACCATGTTCACCCCTACATGCGCATTGTTTTTCCTCAGGATGATGGCATCTTCCAGCAGGACAATGCGAGGTGCCATACAGCTGCCAGTGTACGTGCGTGGTTCGAAGAGCACCAGGATGAGTTTACCGTCCTCCCCTGGCCAGCAAACTCACCTGACTTAAACCCAATCGAGCATCTGTGGGGCCATCTCGATCGAGTTGTTCGCGCCATGGATCCTCAACCGCGTAATCTAGCGCAGCTGGCCACGGCATTAGAGTCGGCATGGCTCAACATCCCAGAGAACACCTTCAGGGACCTATGTGACTCTCTTCCTGCACGTCTCGCAGCAGTCCGCTCTGCGAAAGGTGGTTATTCTGGCTTTTGACAGATGGTCACATTAATGTGACTGGACTGTGTATATTAAATAAGAGCAGTACTGTAGTCTGGGTTGATTTTTTGAAGTAGATATTTGAATTTTTAACTAGGTATTTCGTGCTTTGAAACAATATACACTTTTTTAAATATTTTTATTTTAGGGCCTGAAATTATAGTTTCAGTATGTAATCTATCTTACCGTAGGTTGTAATTTGTAAACTAAATGGTTGGTGCTTTTGAAATTATGATGACTAGTTTAGTCAGAATCCAGTTAGGTGGATTTACTATAGTATCTTATAGTGGCTGAATTGTTAAGGTAGCAAAACACTGATAGTTTGTTGCAGGTCTTATATTTAGTAGTTGAACAGGCTGGCTGTATGTGTTAAAGAAGGGGTTTCATAGTTTTTTCCACGTGTGATCACAATACTAGCATTTCCCATAGAACAAAGTTATACCTTCTGTTAGATACAGATAGCTTCTCATAAAAGGTCTGTTATAGTTCCCTTGCATGCTGTGCCATAATTAGGTAGCCAACGAGTCATTTTAGACAGTTACTTGTGTCCCAGCCACTTAAAGTAATTATAATATAAAAAATATGCAATGATTTTAATGAGTCTCACCAATATAATTTCATAAAAATATTTAATATTTCTAATTAGATGTTTCATGAGTTATGTGCATTTTGGTTTAAATCAATCAAATTAAAAAGTAGAAAAATAATCTTAATTGCATTTATTGCTTTTAAATTTCTTTATTACTCAATAGCAAACAGATTAAATTTGAAAGTTAAATATATTTTATGCTATATTTATATTGATTTGTAACACACTGGTATATGGACTATAAAAATATTTTGTTTCAGGCAGTGTTTGCTTTTAAATAACTAAGTTTTCATAGCTGGGTGCATATTGCTTTTAAAAGCCCAGTGTGTTGATTAAAATTGAAGATATATATACATTTTCTCTAATGGTGATAATCTGCCATGCTGGAAGTTAAAAATGTTTTATTTGAAACAATGTCACAGCTATCTTTCAAATCGATGAGTGTATTAATAAAAAATTCATATAAAATATGAAATACATCAAAAGCAAATTCAAAAGTTGGCCTTTTAGGTGTTACATGTTTAGGTGGAGGGCTATGTCTGTTTGAAATTTGGGGGCTTTGGTGTCAACCACCCCGAAAAAAAGAGACAGTTCTATTTCTCGCATTCTACTGGGCCAATTGACGAAATTAAACTTGCATTTCTCATGTCTCGAAAGTGTGACTTAGGATATATATTAGATTTATATACAGCCTTATTCTAACATAGGTATTTTGACACAAAATCGAACTTTTCCTGACATATGAATTTTTTTTTGCATATTTCAATTCGACGACTCAGATTATGCCAAGTTTTCTAAAAATCGCACAAGAAATTTTTAAAATCTTAGTTCTCAAAATTTTAGCTCCTCAATGTATTTTTATATTTATTAATATCTATATATTTATTAATATCTTTTTTTTATTAAACTTACTTGATTCTTTCTTTTAAAATTAAAAATTTAGGTTCATTCCAAATAAAATGCACCCATTTTTTATGATTTATTTTAAAAATTTGTATTTTTAAATAATTTTTATATATTTTTCGAAAAAATTTTGAATTATAACCCATGGAATTTTTACCATCACCTTAAAGTAAATGTATTTCTAGGCATACTTGCAAAAAATTAAGAGTTTTTTTATTGAAAATTTTCTAAGGTATACATGAATTTACATATTGGAGCGTTGTGAAATTTGGCATCTTTTTTTTTTTAGAGCCATTATGATGCCAAATGTGGTTTATGGATTTTGTTACAGTGAATTGCCACAGCTATTTTTAATCTTAAATTTCAAATAAATTTTTACATAGAATTAACTATATGGAATTTTTCCCCTCAATGATGCGCAATAAATATTTATTAATACTATATGAAAAGCTACTTTTTTAAAATTATAGATGATTTTATTCAGATTTTAAAATTTCTTTCATTTTTTTTTTATTTAAAACTTTTTTTATTTAAAAAAAAATATAATAACAATTGTAATAGTAAAATTTTACATTTTCCCTGTTATTGTCTGCTAGTTTACTTTAACTTCATTTAAATCGAATTTTCTAAAACTGAGAACTTTTGTTTGATGTTTTATTTCTTTGGTATTAAGCAAAAAAATCTTTTAAATAAAATCGTTATCCTTTGGAATTTGCTTTAAACTTTATTTATAGTTAAAATGCCTAGAAAATGAAAAACTGTCTTCAGCTGAAGTGCAACTGATGTAATTGATATTTTAAAAATTTTGAAAAGAATGCAAAATTTATGGAAGAGTAACAGTCGAGAAATCTTAATTTTCTTGTGTGAGCACTGGAAATAAATGTAGAAGAAAATTAGGGAGAAAAGTAAGCAAAAATTTGAGGGGGAATTTGGCTGTCAGAAATACTAACATGTTTAAAAAAGTTGGATGATTTTGAATATCCTTTTAGAGTACTTCAAGGAATTTGGGTGTTCAGAGAGAAAAAAAAAACTTTTGGACATGTAACATCAGGAAATACCATCAATTGAGCTTGTGCTGACGGAAAAGACAAAAACGATATGATTGCAGATTAACACGAAGAACGACTGGTTTTCGACTATATAGATGGTATAAATGTAAATTATATCATATTGTATCATAAACTGAGAATCCCATGATTTCTCAGTCGAATTATTTGAAAATTCAGGAATTTATCCAGTGATGTATATGGATGTTATCTAAAGACATTTTCCCTCTTGATGAAACCAGTTTTTCCTTTTATCTCATGCCTTCAAAATGCCAAGCGTCTAAAGACTGATATAAAGGCTCTGACCAAATACTGATGAAATGGATTGACTTGGATTATTAAGTTACAGCAAAGCAGGGTTATCTGCCTAAAAGGAGGGATGCCTTCATGAAGAACTCTCTAAGGGAAACCAGTTCATATGCACGTTACACATAAGAAAAACCACAAGAACGCCTATGCAACCAGCCCGTTCGCCGGGATACGAACCCTGGAGCGAACTACCAGTGTTTGGCGACTTTGCCGCTCGGCCGTTAGGGAGGCTGTTATGAAATGGAAGGCGATAACTTTATTTAAAATGAATGTCAGAAATACTAAGATGTTTTGAAAAGTTGGATACGTTTTAATATACTTGCAGAATACCTGAAGAAAAAAGAGCAAGCCATTAAAAAGAAACAATAAATTTTTGCATAAAATTTAGTAATTTCTTTTAAAACTTTTTTAATCTTATGATATTTGATTCTTGTGACTTCAAAAATAAAATATATGACTAAAATATAAATAACATTTTAAGAAACTATATGTAGGATGATAAAATTGTGTAAAGCAATGGGCGCAACGATAAAACTGTTTAAAGCAATGTATTAATGTCATCCTAAGTTAAAATGTTGGTTATATTTATTTATATATTATTCCGCCTGCTTCACCTCTCAATGGGCATTACACGTCAGTCATGTTATCCTGATCGTTGCACCAGCAACCTGAGTCGGTTATATATCTCTCTTATTTATATACCTTTTCTGAACGGCCCATTGAAAGGCATGTCAGCTGTGCTTTACTGTATTTTCTCTTTTAATACATGCAGTTTTTAAATGCATTGTAGTCTGGGTCACAAAGTATACTTTCCAAAGAAACGCAGTTCAAATAAATAAAATAAAATTCTGGAAAATTTGTATATTAATGAATATATTTAAAATGCGCAGTACGAGTGAATAAATAGAAAGTTAAAACAATTGTGAAGAGTCAATGCAGCACAAACAAAATAAAATTCTGAAAATTTAAAAATGACCTAAAATAATAACTATGACTAAAGAATATAAAGAAAACTATTTGAAAAAAATAAATAATGCACCTTTTATTTAAACTACGCAGTTCAAATGAGTAAATAGAAAATTTTAAAACCATTCTTTGAAATAAATCATGCAACTTAAACAATTAAAATGAAATTCAAAAAGGAAAAAAAATCCTCAAAATAATAACAATTGTAATTAAAAATATAATATAAAGGAAATTATTTGAAAGTAGGGAACGATTGTGACTTTTTTTCCGCTCATCTAAAAAGGGAAAGGAAAATAGGTTGCCATATATTAAGAAGTTCGCCAAGTGAATTAACTATTCTTGGTGCAAACGAAAAAAAATGCTCCAAGTTAAAATTTTGAATTTCTCCATAAATTTCACACCAAATTTTACAAAATTTAATATCTAGGCATACTTTGAGTCAGGAATTGAAATAGGTAAAAAAATTGGTATGTTATTTCAGGAAAAGTCTGATTTTGTGTCAAAATACCTATGTTAGAACAGTGCTATATATAAATCTAATATATATCCTAAGTTGCACTTTCAAGACATAAAGAACACAATTTGAATTTTGTGAATCAGCCCAGTAGAACGGGAGATATAGAACTGCCCCCCCCCCAGTGTACATTCAGGTGCTTCATTATGCATTAGTAGAGATATAAGATATAAACAGGTTTTATAATGGTTCGTTTATTTGTTATTTTATCTTAAGAGGAACTATTTTCCTGCCTGCTATCTTGCAGCAAATCACAGTATGGCTTGCTTTACAGGTTAAATGCTGTACGTTTTGAAAATTAACTATGTAACATTAATAAAATATTTTAATCATTTTCTATAAGTAGGGCAAAAAATGGATTGACATATGTGAAATAAAATTTGCATCATGGATTTGTGCCAAACAAAAGTAAGATGAATTTTGTTAAAAAAATGATTAACATAATGTGTACGTTATTTCCCTAACATGCGTATTTTAAAGTTATTTGTTTTTCTAGTCGAGGCAGAGAGGTGCTGTGATTTTGACACTTGTCATTAATTATTTGACCTTTCGTTTTTCAGAATGTTTATAATTGATATTGGTTTCTCTCATATAATTTGATAGAATAAAATTACTATAAATGTGTGCCAGTTTGAAAGTTGTTTTCCAAACATAAGCGTAGTTATAAGCATATGCTAATAACCATTTGCATTTTGAAATTTTCACTTGTATATTAGATTTCATGTGTAAAATAGTAAATTTTGCCCAACATTCATAATAAGCAAAAGAAAAATAACTATGAGGCTTAATTTATAAGGCTGTAATTTCTAATATACAAAACCATGATTCTGATATCTCAGTGATGTTATGATGTATGTGAAATGTTTTTGAAAATTTAATTTAGCCATTTATAATAAAAATTTTTGTTAATGTAATATGCAGTTTGCTGAGGAATAAAGTATAATTTAACAAGTGTACAAATAAGTGTAATTTGTATATCATAAATATAATTTTGAGATGTAAAATTACCTTTTTGTAAGAGATCTCTTAAATTCTCTTCTTTAGCTTGTGTTTAGTATAAAGACTAAAACCAATCAACATGAAAAATGCAAGTTATATTATCTGAAAGGAAGTATGATAGCGAGTTTATCAGTGGCCAAGTGGATGATTACTGAATATTGGTAGTTCAATCTGGGTTGGAATATCGGGGAACGGGGGGAACAGACTGGTTGGGGGCATGTTAGTGGTTTGTTCCTTGTGTAATTTAAATGCAACCTTGTTTCTCTTAAAATCTTTCATTAAAGCTCCTCTTAGCTTAGATAGCCCTCTTTAACATTTCATAATTTAGATAAAGGGGTTTGACAAAAATATGTTTATTAATTATACATTTTTTAATATTTCTGTTTTTTCTGGCTCAAATAAAATTTGTTGCTATAGCAACCTCCATGAAAAAAACTTATCTTTTTGCCTTCTCCACTAAGTCGCCCCTAATATTGTTTTATTAAGTGATATGACTTGGTCTTTCCTAATTTTGTAATTGATCCAAGAGAAACTGAATCAACTGTTAGAAATTTCAGTATGAATGTTTTTTCTCTTTCTTGTACTCAATAGCATTGTCAGGGTTCGTACGGTCCTTAAGAGTCCTTAGGTTTTTTGGAATCGATTTTTGGTTCTTAAAAGTCCTTAATTTCGGCCAAAATCGGCAGAAGGTCCTTAATTTTAATCATCTGCAATTTCTGTCTGTTTTTACGACTGCCAGTTTGAGTGTGAATTAGCATTTTGGAGGAATATTTTTGGCGATTCACTGACATATATGATTATCTTTTGAATGGGTTATAATTTGTTCTTATTTCTAATATAAATAGTGGGATATTCGAGTTTCTAAGCAAGAAGTGAAACATACGCATTTCGAAATTCATTTTTTTTTCTAATGAAGATCTCTTAAACAACTTTTCGCTTTTGATGATGTGAATTTTTTCATTTAACGGTTCTAAATTTGGCGACATATCAACATTTTGCCGATTTTAAGATAAGTTTTTATAGAAAATTTTTAATTCCGAGATCTGAGAATTTTTCGATGGTTTTTTTAGTACATTGTAACAGTAATAAATTCCATTAAAATAATGTTAATATATTGAAATTATATTTAAAAAACATTATAATAAAATATTTTTATTTTTCGCTGTCATATTATAAAGTTCCATTTTAACTTATTATACAATATTTTGAATCTGAGAAATAAACAAGGTATAATGCTATAAAACACAATTTACGAAACAGTTCTTACTAAACGCGAAATTAGCTATGTAATTAATTAAAAATGTTTTCTTTTTAATTTTTTCATTGTAAGAGTTTATCCCATGTAATTTTCTGAGAATATTCAGAAATCTCGGAATATGCATCAATTTTCTCTATAAAATTTATTTTACACTTTTCCTTTTTTTCAAAATATTTCTGGCTTTTGGCTATTACAGAATTGGTAGGGATAATTTTTCTTTAGGATTTTAGACACTGCAGCTTGGAAAGTTTAGTTAGTGCTTAGTTGAGGATTTGAAGGCAAGATTTATAGACCCACGATTCTAGAAGATTCCAGTAATATGTGACAAAATTAAAAATGTCTCCATGGTATTAACACATAATGGATGTATTTTACAGAAAGTTTGTGATGAATTTCTTACTTTTTCGAGAACGCCTTGAAGAACAATGAAAACATAATATTTGAATGTTTTACTTCTGATACTAGAATCTTTTTCTTAACATGTTTATCTTCCCTTTATTTTCTCTACTTTTCACTGGACACAAGCATGGAAAATACCAGGAATGCTTCTAATCTTATCACATGGACAGGCGTTATAGAAATGTAATTTTTTATTAATAAAGAAATTGAAAACTGACAATCTAAAAGATTCATATAATATGCCTTAATGCATCATACAGAACTGGCGCTAGGCATATTTCCACCTGATGCAATCTCTGTGAATCTTAAATTCTGCTG
>KK117210.1:570388-582817 GCA_000611955.2 Stegodyphus mimosarum
TGGATTATCTATATACACTTTCAGTATGCCTGTGGTATGTAAGGTTTCTGCATGAGATATTGAGTAGGGTTTGGTTTTAAGTTGACGATTAATGAGGGGGTGGTTTCAAATTAACTGTTATAATACAAAAGAATTGAAAATTTTAAGAGCCTGTTTAGCTATTTTTCTGTTATTAGAAGATAATGTCTGATGATAGAATTGATATTAAATGCATAGTTATAAGTTTCACTTCAGTTCTGAAGAAACATTGTCCTATTGTGTTTATTCCTCATAACATAATTTTAATTGTTGCTTAAAATAAAATGTTTTTTTGTTAGTATATTTATGACAAGTATTTCATAATTGTCTTTTTTTTTTTTTTTCCAGGCCAGTTAGTTAAACTTCTTATACATACAGGAGTGACTAGGTACTTAGAATTTAAATCTGTGGAAGGAAGTTATGTGTATAAAGGTGGAAAAATCTATAAAGTTCCAGCTGATGAAAAAGAAGCATTGGGATCAAGTATGTATCTTGCTATGTTGGGTGTCTCAAAAGAGAATTCGTCTGTATAATTGAATTTCATGAAAGTAGTAAAAATAAAATTGACTTTGAGTGTTAAAATTTTAATTAAAAAAATGGACCGAATAAATGCCAATGATATAAAATTAAACTCGCCTTCATTGTCCAAATAATTAAAAAGAGCTTTTACTCCATCTGTTTTCAGTAAAATCATTTCTGCAATTTGGACTAATTTATAAAGTTGAAAACTTTGAATATTTCGAGACCAAGGTCACCTTGGTTGTGATGTTAGGAAAGGACTTCACTATATGAGTAGTTTAGCTGAGTTTATTCATTACCACTAGGGGTAAAGTTAAAATGAATAGGTGTGGTTAATTATTAGTACATTTCATTTTAAATAATTACAAAAATGAAATTGTATAAATTTAAAATTTAATCCTTGTTTTTGTCTTATTTCACATAATATAGCATTTTTGAAGAACTTAATTATATTTGTTACATGAGAGTTCTTATATTTAATTTTCAGTTATAACTTAATTTTGTAATTTTATAATAAATTGTTGAGAAAGGGAGAAAATTTTGCGAGTAATGAAAATTATTGCAATTATATATTCTGGAATGTAAAGAAAATTAAGGAAAATGTATAAAAAGGTATGGAAATTATGAAGATATGAATTATACAGACTTTTTTTTTCTCTCCAGTGGCTAGTCAAAAAGAACTAAAATCTTACAAGCAGAAGTTACAAACGGTAAAACTAAGAACAAAAAGAGTGAAGTCATTGCTTTAGAGTGTTCTTGCTTCTCAGTATCTTGACTCTGCTGTAGGACCACAAAGAGTCCCACATTGGAGCAGGTAGTCCCTGTTCATTTTTTCTTCAAAATCACAAAGTGGGCAAATAGGATTGCTTGAAATGCCTTTGCAGTGCAGGTGGGCAGCAGGCAGTCATGCCTTGTAGACAGACTGAAAACTGCAACTGCATTGCATCTTGAACTATCGTGAATAAGGAAAGGACTGAATTCTTCTTTCTTCAACTTTTTAAGGATGTATGAGTCTGAAGATTTCATAAGATATTAGATGTAAATAAATTTTTTAAAAACAGTTTAATCCTCCAATAAGAAATGGCTGTATTAGGATGTTTTAGTAAGCTGACACCTCTTTTTGCATGACAGTCCGCTTGTTCATTGTGGACAGACATGCACCAGAGAACGATTTGTTTTCCCTTTAAAGTGAGAGTTCTTAAGAATTCTTGACATTGCAAAATTTCGGATGTTAATGGGTGTTCAACAGAGTTAACTGATTGAATGGCTGCGTGAGACTCAGAAAAAATGACTGCCTTTTTGAAAACTTGTAATGGATAGCTAATAATTGCTTTAGGGCTATACATATGGCTACTACATCACCATCAAAGGAGGTACCAATGTATCTTGCATGGATGTAAAAAGAAAAGATTTGAGAAACACATGAGCCCCAACTTAAAAATGACAGTCAAACTGAGAACCAGCAGTAAAAATGTGCAGCCACTGAGTAGGTGGATATTTAGCCACAGTAGTCTCCAAAGTAAGATATTTCAAAACACTTGGTGTAACATCTGTCTTTCTATGGATGGTTTCCACTGGGTTTTAGCCTTATTTTGACGTTAATCATCTCCAAAAGATTTCTGGTTGTCAAGAGTGCCTTCCTATACAAACATGAAGTATATTAAATCTGAGAGAAAAAGGAGAAATCGGTTTCATTGAATCTGAAAGGAATAAGAATTCTTAAACTTAAAAATACCTAATTGTATTATAAGTAATTTGTTTTCATTCTTCGTAAGTAGTTAGGATTCTTAAAAGTTAAATTTTTAGGTCTGCTAAGAACATTGAGTATGCTACCTTATTTTTAAAAAAAGCCAGAAGTATTGAAAATTTATGATTTTTTAGTAAGGGAATTTCTGAAGTAAATACGTTTGTATATTAAAAAAGATTGGTGAAATGAGTAAGCATTTGTTATTTTTTGGTGTTTAACATGTATAACAATTTTTTTTTTTTCTTCTGTAGATTTAATGGGAATGTTTGAAAAGAGGAGGTTTAGAAATTTCTTAGTCTATGTTCAGGAGTACAGTGAAAAGGATCCCAAAACATGGAAAGATGTAGATGCTAACTCCATGACCACTGCTCAATTGTATGAAAAATTTGGATTAGATAAAGACACTGCAGATTTTACTGGTCATGCATTAGCTCTATATCGTGATGACGAGTAAGTTGAATTACATTCTGTGTTTTGGTTTTTGATAGTTTCTAAGAATTAATCAGATAATGATTTCATTTAAACTTTAGCTTTTCAAGCATTTGTCAAAATTATTTAAGAAGTCTTAATATATTTTTATTTTACTCATGTTTTGATAAAATAGAATCCGCCAAACTCGGTAATTCAGCATTCCGTAACATTTTTCAACTAGAGAAGAGGTATGCAGTATAAGGATATTATCATGCCTTTTTGAGGTAATCAGTGGTTTGGAAGAACTTTTTTTGCTGGATGTACCCTCAAACAAAGGCATGCAGTGCTTTTTTCCCTTCCACTATTATCTCCCGACCAAATGTTTACCAACATGAAAATTTCATCAATGTGGCTATCAGTGGTATACCTGTTTTCCTTTACATGTCTACCTTAATAGACTATTATAGTTACATCATGTAGCAAAAGAAAAAAATTGTCTGAAAGAGTTTTTGAAATTATATTTATGAGTGATAACTTATGCACTTAACAGAAAGTAGGAAGAAAGGAATGTTTTTTCTTGGGTTCTTATTTTCATTGTATTAGCGGTTGGATTAGAGAATGATTCAGTTCCTGAAAAGATATATCCCAGTTTTAAACAGCAATCAATTTCTATATGCATAGCAACCTTGGTTAGATTCTCATGTGAGTAAGCATCATATTCCTTTTTTTTTAATAGGTACAAATTTTCCTTAGTGCATGTTATATGAATCCTTTTATCTGAATATTGTGCTGCTTATTTGAGGTGTATCATGAAAATGTCTTGCAAAAAGAGGGAACAAAATAATGCAATAATTTATATCGTATTAAGTACATTAAAAAGTTAAAGGCCTAAGATGGAAATAAAATTGTAGTGGATATTGCTGTCAGGTGAATAAAGTTGGGGGCTAAAAATAGAAGAAATGAGAAATTGATAAGGAAATGGAATGAAACTTTAAAGAAAGGAAAAGTATGAAAGCTGCTGAATATAAAAAGGTGAGCAAGGCCCCTATGTATATAGTTTTAACCTGTAACAACATGAGGAAGATCCATATCAAGATTAATTTTTTGCAAGAAAAAGCTAAAGAACGTTATAAAAAATTTAAAGAAAAAAAAGCTTTTTTTTTTTTGTGTGTGTGTGTGTGTGTCAGTTCTGGGTAGCTGGTCAGATGGAAAAAATGGTGTAGAGTCATGGTTAAGCATTTGAACGTATGGTGCTTACTTATTAGTGCAAATGCCTTAGAAAAATCATCAAATTTTTAGAATGTGCCAAAATCTGGCATCCGTCTCTTTGGTTTTAACCGGCAAAGACATCAGTTATATATATATATATATATATTCCTACAAACAAGCCGTGGTATTTTTTAAAAGTTAATTTTAGGAGATGCACTTGTTGGATTTGCTTCTAATGAAAGGTAAGACAGTAAAATTTCTGCAGGAAAACAGTATTTCGCCACAAAATGGAACATTTGCTTTGAATCTTTTTAATGCTAATGCCACAAAATTTCTATGAAAACAAACAAAAACTTTTTTTTAATTGGGTTTATTGTTTGATTTTGAGGTACACAATTAAAATGTAAAATATGTATACATATAAAAAAATAATTATTTTGCAATTATAAGCCATCATTTTTATATCTACAAGGAAAAAAAAATATTGTGTCAGGGCTATTAGACTGATACACAAACATCAATTTTCATAAGTTGATTAAAAATGGTTTACTAAGTTATAATTACTGAGAAATTAGCTTGAATTTTCCAATATAAAGAAAGTAAAAAGAGAATTATGAGCCTGGGATGCCATGGTAGGTAACCTAGGTATGATAACAGAATAGTGATTGCCGTGTTGAATATTCAGGATGTTCTTCTTTCAAGTCAATCCAAATGCGATGAGGGATTTCTTTCGCATTTTACCTTAAGTGAGTAAAGAATCCATTTTCAGTTCAATCAGTTAACTTTCTCGGACTGAAGATGCGCACTGAAAAGGAATGCAATCAAGTGGTCATCTATTCCGTGTATGAGAAAGTATTTTTCAAAAATTCCTTTCTGTCCATTCAAATATTGTATTACCCCAGATTCTTATCCAGATTCAGAAATAAAATTTCATTATAGAAAACCATGCCAAATTGCCTGCTCACTTTGTGTAAGGATTCTTGAAGTATGCCTTTTGTGTGTCAGCTGGAGGTATTTCTCTTGCAGATAAAGTATAAACTTAAACTGAATTTAAAAGGTTCATGTCCTTCTAAATTAAAATTATTTTGATTTTTCATAATGAAGTATTTGAACTAGAAATGCTAGTTATTACATCAGCCTTTTATCTTACGTGCAATCATTAATTACAACTTTTTTTTGTTGTTGTTTCTCTGTACCATTGAGACTATTTCGCATACCTCTGGGGGTATGCATGGTTGAGAAAGGCTCTTCCTAGGGTATAGCCAAATCGTAACGCATTTAAGAGATGAATTTGTAGAAGTCAAGTTTTTTATAAATCATGTAAGATTCTTGTCATGTAAGATAAAATGCTTGTTCTTTGTAGGGGAGAAAATAATAGTAAAGATAGGAAATCATTCAGTATTTTAAGTTACAAAGTACATGATTTCAGATACTTGGGAATAGCATTTCCAAGTAAGGTCGCATGATATTTAAAGAAGTATAAAATGATATAAAAGTGTGTAAAATATAAAAAGTGTGTTTTTAGTGTTGGAAATTAAAAATAATGATAAAAAAAAAAGACTTAACAAATTTAAATTATGCTTCAAAATTGGAATAAACTTCATTGAAAGAATATTATCTGGTCAGTCTGATGGTGTAATAATTAAAATTTGCATTGATTATTTTTATCATTAACATCTGTGAAAAATCTATAAATATTGATTCAATATTAAATTTAAAAAAAACTAAATAATATTTAAAAAAAGTACTTTAATGTACAAACTGATACTTATTTTCTACCTCAAAGGTAAAGTGAGCTGATTTTTCCTTAAGGTACTACAAGACAAAACAACATGAGCGAGTGCATTAATGATCAGTACTTATGTTTATGTTTTCAGCAATACTGCCCATTTTAAAAATGGTTATCTGGAAAACATTGATTTACTTATTTGTTATTATCAGATCATAAGCTGTGTTGCTACAGTTGTTCTTATAGTCGAGAGTTTATTAATTGCATTACAGGTTTTAAAGAAACATGATTATTCGTATTATGAGGACTACATTTTATTCTCAATTTTGATTTTATATTCTAACAATTATTTAATTTATCTGGCCTTTCTTTCTTTAAAACAGTTGTCTTCTTTTTTGGTGTAATTTGTCTGGTCTTTCAGTTTTAATACTTTTTTATTAATTAATTTATTATCAGATTATTCTCTGTCAAAATAATTTCTTTCAGAAGTTAAGGATTTTGGTCCCTCTGATTATATTCGATAATATTTCAAGGGTAAGCCATTTCACTTTTCCAAGCAGAAATACATTTGGAATAGAACTTCGGGAATTCTTTCATAAACTAGTTGTTGTGGATCTTTTCTTGAAACTGTATATCTAAAAAGCACAGTTATTTGATTGCTGAACATAGTTCCAGTCCCACAAAAACATCCTCATGACTATATGTCACGTTATTATCTAATTCATGTTAACAGAATAAATCATAGAATTCATATAAATCCAGGAATATTTACAGAATGTGGAACGTATTCTGAAGCAGGACCCTGCATTAAAATTTGGGTCTGTTCTACCTAATCTGAGAACTCTGCTCATTTTGCTGTAGGATTTTCTATCTGTGCATTATGCAGTACACTGTGACTTTTCTCTTTTGTTAATTATTACAGATAATTAAAAAGATTTATAATATATATATATATATGAGTGATATTATTATATGTAGTTTAATATTTGTATGTATCTTTTCCTAGTTATCTTGCAAAGCCATGTTTAGAAACTATCAACAGAATTAAACTGTACAGTGATTCTTTGGCTCGCTATGGCAAGAGTCCATATCTATATCCATTATATGGGCTAGGAGAGCTTCCACAAGGTTTTGCAAGGTAAGTTAAGCATAAATTCTGGATTCAAAAAGTTATTTTGGCTGTAATTTTTTAAAATTAAACATTTTTTAAATAAATAAAACATGTATAAGTGCACAGGAAGAAAGTTTAATCAGTATTAGGCTGTAAAATTATATATTCTCAGAAATTTTAATGCATGTTGAAGATTTTTTTTCGAGTACATTGTATAGAGTTAAACTTCATTTTTGCATTTCAGAAGATGTAATTTAACCCTCTGAGCATTACGGGTTTAGCCCTGAAATTTTAAAGTTGCTCAAAATGTCACGAATAAGTGGTATTTTCTTGATTTTAATTTAAAAATGACTCTTTCATTTTGTACCTTGATTCTTTTTCTTCCAATAAGCATCCAAACTGAAATCAGATACATTAACAGCTACCAGAAATTTTCATGTGTAATGAACATAAGAAGGCAGTTTTCTGGCCATAATGCTGAGAGGGTTAATAATGGACTTAAAATAAAACATATTGAACATTTTTAGCTGTAAAGTTTGTATAATTATTAGGTTATGGGCTAGATTTAACTTTAAAGTCAACTGAAGAAAGTGTCAGATAACTGGGTATGTAAAATAGGTAATCAAAATTACAGTGAAATTATTGGGGGGGGGGAATGCAACATGGTACATTCAAAGTGCTCGTGATATTTCAGATTCAAGATTTGGTAGAACTGACAGACCTGCAGTAAATAAATTGGGACAGTTGGTCAGATGTGTATTTCTGCATTTTAAGTATTTCAGAAATCAACAATTCTATTCATTTCAATAAATGATTTAAATATAAGTGAAGTTTTTGGAAAGTGTTTTATGCTTTGACATCTGATCAGTTGCAGAATTTTATGAATGCATATAAAAGCAGTTGACTGTTAAAACATCCATCCACATTCACTTTAGAAGAATTTTGAATCAATAATTTATTAGAATGCAATAGAATGGAATTTAGGTTTCACTGTATATCGAACCCAATAGTTCAGTCAAGGCTTTCCTTGTGTCCAGATGGCAGTCACTAAAATAGCTCAGAATATTCACGTACCTAAAAAAAAAAAAATGCTGATTTTATTCATTGATTATGATGGATAACTGCTCTTAACCCCTTCGCGCTGGGTAGCACAAACGCGCGCTTATCGCGGAGGCCGGCAGTGTCTTACCCTAGCGTCCGTCCAGGGCAGGGGGCTTTTTTGCTATTAAGCCTAAATCCATGAAATTTCCGAAGTATCAACACATTGTTTAATAATGCTCTATAGAGTATTTAAACGGCTTATGTTTTATAGATATTTTTATATATACTTTAATTACCTTATTTCTTGTTTAAGTGCACATTTTACACATTTTATTTTCATTACACACCATTTTATGACTTTTAACATTATACATCTGAAAACTAAATATATTACTTAAAATTCTCTTTTCGTATGAAAAATTTGAAAACAGGGATCTACACACAGTCCTACGTTACATTCCTTGCACTCGTAATAACTCCTTTGGCGTTTTGGAGGATTTTTCCGGGAATGTGAACAAACGAAGCATTGTCATCTCATTTTCTTATCAGTCTCTTCTGAACAAAGTTTTGGAAAATGTCTTTCAGTTAATCTGAGCGGATTTAATGATTCTGCTGATCTTGGTGTGATATTAACATTGGTGCTTTTAGAGGAATACCGATAAATAATTTGATTAACTAAATTAAGCCGATAATTTAGGAGAGGAAGATTTTTTTTTACTTTTTTTGTTGAAAAGAATATTGGCGTTAAATACAGCCATATCCATGATATTGAAGAAAAGCTTCTTATACCATTTAACAGTTTTTCTGAAAGATGGGTACTGAATAATGATGGAATCGCTTAAATCTACTCCTCCCATATTTTTGTTGTATTCTACGATACACTCTGGCTTCATTATAGGATTAGGTGTTGCTCGATCTTTTTTACCTGTATCGCGCATTTTTGCATCATGCATAGTTGATATTATTAGCACTTCTCGTCTATCTTTGAAAGCAGTTAAGTTTAAGTTCTTTTTCTGCAAAACCAACATCTCACCAATTTTCATTTTGGGCGGCGGAAAATTTTCAGGCATTCCTTTCCTTCTCTTCATTACAGTCCCACATGTATTTGTTTTTAGTCTGAAGAGTTCGTCCGCTAATGATGGAGACATAAAAAAATGATCAGTATATAAATGGTACCCTTGACCAGAAAGTTCTTCAAGTAGAGATTTGACAACTCTTTCTGCATATAATCCTGAAGTTTCCTTTAACGCCGTATCTTTTCCCGTATAAATGATAAAATTGTATATGTATCCTGATTTAGATTCACTTAATTTATAAAGTTTAATTCCATATTGCAACCGTTTAGAAGGGATGTATTGGCGAAATCTAAGTCTTTCTTTCCGCAATAATAAACTTTCATCTATTGATATATTCCTCTCAGGGGTGTAAGCGGACTTGAAATTTTCAATTATTTTATTTAAAACTGGTTGAAGCTTTCCGATTTTTTTGGCATCACTGCTAATAAAATGTAAACATCTAAGAATTGCAACGTATCGATCACGACTCATTACGCTATTAAAATGATTATGACTCATTACGCTATTAAAAAATAGCGTTGCAAGCATGGGATTCGTTGAAAAGTACATTTTGATTGTGGGTTTCTTTATAATACTCATCAAAATTGTTAGAGCAAAGAAAACAAACATTTCTTCCACTGTAACAGGTAAATACTTCGAAGAAGTTGCTCCAGATTCATCCTCAGGATATTTACTCGTCTGATACAGATTAGTCTCTTCAGTAATTAATTTCATTATTGTATCATCAAAATAATACCTAAAGAAATCAATTTCTTCTTCAACTAAATTATCGACTTTAATTCCAGGAACAGCTTTAAATGGTAATTCCGATAAATTTTCTATTGTGGATGACCATGGAGAAGTACTTGCTTTCGACGCACTCGGCATACAAATGTCCGAAATGTCCTCGTCATCATTAGATTCTCCAGATTCTTTATGATCAGAATATATCATTGTATCACTATCACTACTTTCAGAATCAATATCTGAAATATTTTGCATCATTTCTGCTATTTCATGCTCTGTTAAACATTTTCAACATTGCAATGGTGAAAACAGAAAGAATTCACGTCTAACAAGATCTAATTATTTTCTAAAAACTGAACTGCAAACAAAAATACCCAACGCTTTAGCGAAAATAAAACTTCTCTACTTACAATAAACAACTACCACGTGCGAATTTAAAGAGACGTCATAAAGCACGCCATTCGGAAACATTTATTTTTCCTTTTGCTTATATAATCAAAACCACGTGTATGTGAGTCATGCTTCTCTCATTTTGAGTAGAAGGTCTAATGTACATGTATCTGAAACCATATAGACATACAGTGCCATCTTGTGGCAGAAATTATAGTTTTTAAAACGTTACAGGACACTGGCACAAATACGTGACAGTCTGGGCTAAACGGGAAAACGCTCTGGCACGCCTGCGTGTCAGCCGGGAAGTGAGTGTGTTCGTTGCTGGCACGTAGACGTGACAGTCGACGCGAAGGGGTTAATGTTATTTATCTTGGAGAACTGCCGTAAAAGATTATTGTACTATTTTATTTATTCCAGGAAGGGAATTTTCTGAATTGATTGGCTGTAGAAGTATTTGACCAAAGAAGTTTTCATTAATATCTCTAACTACGGTCCAGTTTTCACTTTAAATCTCAGTTATTTTGTTGCGACTAATACTAAACTTCATAGTATATACCAGGGGGTGGCCAGACTATGATGTCAGTGAGAACTGCATGTTGGAATTCAGAAATGTTCAAGAGCCGCAGCTAGATTTTCTGAAAACAACAAGTCCATATATACTTCATTTTAAAAGCAGTGAAATAAGTTTTAATTGTCTGAAAAATAAATAACTTTCTTTTGGACATTGATGAGTTTTAGTTTATTTCAGGCATACATTTTATTTGCAAAAGAGCTGCACCATTCAACTATAATAGCCACACTATGGCCACCTCTCTTATATATGTTACGAAAATGGGTTATGATGTTAACCTTGCATATTCCAATCTGCCAGAGAGATGAAAATGTGTTATTGATCAAGATCTTGTACCTTAGATATGGTATAAGTTTCTTGTAAATACCTTTTATAGTTCCATTAAAATTTAATTAAAAAAATAGCCATGTGTGCAAAAGAGTTTCCAATTTCAGGTTTATGGAATTTGAAATGTTCTAAAATTAAAAAAAATGTTTTTCATGCATGGTTTTTAAATGCAAACAAACAAATGATGTGCTTTTTAATTTGTTATAATTTGATGCATCTCAGAGTAAAATGTTGAAGCTAATTTATGTAAGATTTTAATATAATCTTATAATCTGTCTAAAAATACTAAACATAGCAGCCAAGTTAATAGAAATAATTTTGCACATGTATTACAAATCAGCTTTGAAATATCTAAAACCTATAAATGAGGTTTTAAACACTAATCATTCGATATTTTCTAACAAAACTGAATTTTCAACTCTGGTAATTTGATTTAGATTGTAAATTGCTTGTGGACTTAAGAAAGACCATTTTAGTCAGCTGAAAAACAAAATAGTCATGGCTAGAGCAGTGATTGATTAGAAAATGCTACTCATTTAGTTAATTATTGTGCCGTGTTATAAGTTACAGCAAAAAGGTGTTTCCAAATTGACAATAGTCTGAAAATTGTATTTTTTTAAGATGTGTTCATGATATTTTTAGTTCTTTATAGTAGTTTCCTCCTCCCTTTTTAGTTTTTGATATAATAATGGATATTTTACAGGCTAAGTGCAATTTATGGTGGGACATACATGCTGGATAAACCAATAGATGAATTGGTAATGGAAAATGGCAAGGTAGTTGGAATCCGCTCTGGAAATGAAACTGCAAGATGCAAACAAGTTTACTGTGACCCATCTTATGTTCCTGATAAAGTTGAAAAAGTTGGGCAGGTATGCAGTGTATATATATCTTGTTTACAGTTGGTAAACTGATTGAAATTTGGTAACTTAAATTTTATGAAGTTTTGTTTCATGGTAAAATGTGAAAATTTTATTTTATTTTTGGTAGGTAGTTCGTTGCATTTGCCTCTTGAATCATCCCATTCCAAATACGAAGGATGCACTTTCGTGCCAGATCATCATTCCACAGAAACAAGTTGGCAGAAAGTCAGGTAAGGAAAATTATTTAAATTATTTATTGTTGGAATTATTTAAACATTCTATAGAAAAGTAAGTTAAGTAAGTAAAGGTTATAAATGAAATTGAAAGTTCCAGACTTATCAAATGAGAATCATATTTTGTAAAGCTTAATATTTAAAAATTTATTTTGTACATATTTAGTTGATGTAAAGCAGATTTTTTTGTCAGAAAATATATCATTTAAGCTGCATCATATGGATTGAAAAAAAGAAATGATGAAAGCTGAAATCAGTTATACATATTTGTTTGCATTATTGTAAGCATGCATTAAAGGATTAAAGTATTGAGATTGGAAATATAAGTATAATACAGCTGGAAGTTAATCATCTAAGTGGTGGCATTATTTGTATTTTAATTTTGCTCTTGAGCATTATCATCAACTATTCTTCTGTAGTTCAGATAATTACAGTTTATCTGTGTAATTTAAAAA
>KK117210.1:582857-594740 GCA_000611955.2 Stegodyphus mimosarum
AAAAAAAACTCAAACATTACATCATTTTAAACTGAAATTAGTGCAGAAGTTAAAGCATGTATAAAGAAAAGTGAATTTCATTATCAATTTAGCACATTCTTTCTCGTGTATGTAAACAAAAGAATTTAAGACTGTTGGAAAACTTGTATTCCGTATGAACTACAAGGGAGCAAAATGTTAATGAAATTTTTGTTTGAAGATGAAGAGAAAAAGTAATGAAAAATGGGAATGGAGATAGCATATTATGTAAAATGTATTGTTATTTAGCATATTATGTAAAACTTACTGTTATTTGATGTTAAAAAGTGACTAAGAGGATAAGATCACCAGTTGCTGGTAGTAAGTTGCAGATTCAGTTCCTAGCAGTTGGACAGCCTGGATGTAAGAGGGGGGTTTCAGCCTTTTCTGTTTATAGTATAAATGCGAGGAAGGTGAAAAGTCCTCCCTTCTAAGGTTGAGTTATTTCCCATAATAACGTGCAGAAATCATTACCTTGATGTAAAAGTGTGTGGGGGGGGATCTTGCTGTAGAAATTTGTTCAAAAATTAACCATCAGTCAGTGCAAGACAAGAACACGAGTAAATTATTTCCCTACCTCTGTTCCCCAACCTAGAGATGATTGATCAGATAGCCACGTTTTTAGTAATAAATTTTAATTCACCAATTTTAGCCAAACATCATAAACTAAAAATTTAAGAAGCAGGAAATTTTGAAAATTTCAGGAGTGAATATGGAGTTGAATATATCCTCAGGTGATGAACCATTATACTAATTGCTATACAAGAGCATATGTGAGAAATGGTTAATTAATTAAATTTAATTGCTTTAATTAATTAATTTACTTAAAGCTAATAGTTTTTAATATGAACTAAGGAGTTCCAGGAAATTACTTACCTCAGACACGTCATCTCTATCAAAGATTTGTATGGATTCAGAAAAAGTGTCAGCAGTTAAAGATTGGAGGCTGAGAATGTCCATCAGCTGAGAAAGTTTCCTGTGGCTTTGCATGTACTGTAGGAGATAAGTGAAGAACTTTTTTTCCACTGCAAGACACCCTTCACAAACTTAGAGAAAGCAGAAGTGCTTGTGAGAAAAAGAGTGAAGGTGCATTTAACAAACTGAATCTCGACAATACCGATATATCCTTTTCTCGATAGATCATTTATTCTTGACGTGGATGCAAACAGTGAGAGTTTCGGTGCTGTTTTGTCCCAAGAAATAAACAGTCAAAAATGTGTCATGGCATACTGGAGCAAGTGTCTATCTAAGCCACAGAGGAATTATTGTGTCACCAGAAAAGAGTTGCCCATCGTAGTTTCACCTGTAGAACATTTCCACCATTACCTCTGTGACCGAAATTTCTTGTTCCACACAGATCACAAATTGTTGACGTGGCTGTTAAATTTCAAGAATCCTGAAGATAGCCAGATGAATGCAGGGACTCTAGGATCTATAATTAGAAAGGATCATCATACAGAAATGCCAACACCCCCATATGGAAATTCTGCTGGTATTATTGTTCCAAGGTTGAAGTAAAATGTGAGATGACTTATCCGGTCATACATGAAGTTACAAATTCAACATTGTTTAACTCAGACCCATGGAGTGACAAAGGAAGCCGGGAAAGCCCAGATGGAAGGTGGCTGCATTTAAATCATGACTTAGTGGAGTAGGGAAGATACTTGGCAGGGCATTTCGATGTACGGTTCTATGACAAAACAATATTGGGCTCTTGAGGACTCACTCCATATTTGAAATGGCCAGAAGTTTGAATATCAACGGAAGTTCGAATCAGATGATGGAAAGACATACTGATGGCAGTTAATATTTCCAAGGTCTCAAATCCTGGGCATCCTTAAAGAATTATATAGTAGTCAGAAAGGAAGCCACTTTGGAATAATGAAGACTTTCCATAGAGTTCGAGAGCGCTTCTATTGGAGTAAGGTAAGGACTGACATGGAAAGTGGTGCCAGTCTTGCAATCCTTCTGCAGGCTGGAATGGATTGAAAAAGTTGGGAGAAGTTACAATATAGGACCGCCTTTTGAATGCTGGGACTTCTGCCAAGATCTGCTAATGGCAACAAATACATCCTTGTCATTGATTACTTTATAATATAACCTGAAGCATATCCTACCCCTAATCAAGAAGCTGCTGTAGTAACAGAAATAATGATACAACATTCTATTTCTAGTTTAAGAGTGCCTCTTTGATTACATTCCGATCAAGGAAGAAGTTTTATCTCGGCTGTAATTAAACTCTGTAAACTACTCAGCATAGACAAAACCCAGACAACAACTGTACATCCACAGTCAGACAGAATGGTAGAGAGATTTAACTGAACCATCCTTATTAATTCCTGGCTGATGGTTTGCAGAAACTAACAGGACTGAGACCAGAAACTACCTCTGTTCTTATTGGCCTGTCTACGAAACTACCTGCTACTCCCCATTTCAAATGCTGTTCTGTCGTGACCTTCACCTGCTTTATGATCTATTGTTTGGTAGTCCTCTTGATGTGCCTTCATCACCTGAGGTATAAATCTATGGCACTATTTGTAGGATATTGATTCAGCGATGGTAACAAGGTGGGATTATGGAATCTGATTTTACAGAAAGAATTATCTTAAAAACTACAGTCACCCTGGGATGGCTGTTATATGGTCTTAAACTGGCTGAACAATGTCCTAGTTTGGATCTGTAAGTCCACAAATTTTAAGCCTAAGGTCATTTATTACGATAGGCTGGCCCCTTACTATGACTATAGCATGTAGTCTCCATTGTGTATATGATGTCACCCAGGGATGGCTGTTATATAAAGTCATAAATGGGCTGAATAATGTCCTAGTTCGGATCTGTAAATCCACAAATTTTAAACCTAAAGTCACTCATTACAATAGGCTGGCCCCTTACTATAGCACGTAGTCCCCAAAGTGTATATGATGTAAAAAATATTCTAAGACCATGGTTCTGTGTACATATAAATTCCCAAATTTATGCATATTTATTGATTTAATGTTTGTTATGTATTATCTATTGAAGCTATTATTTTAGTATTGCATTGATTTCCGTACTTGTAAGTATGGCTCCTAATCCAGGGAATGTACTGCCTGAGAAATGCAGTCCTTGGAAAGGGCCCAGTTTTTAATATATGTAAATAATTTTGGTAAAATTATATGTAAAAGTATAGTGTGTTATATAGTGTAGCATGAAATGCCTCAAAAATGTGAAGCTGTGCCAGAACAATATGATTACAGTGGTAAGTCCATTTAACATTGAGGTAAATGGCCATTTCACAAAATTGGTGAGATAGTATAATGCTGGCGATTGTTTTGGCCATACATTTTTGTCAACAAACTTTGCGACATTTTGGTCTGATCTCTGTGTTAGTTTAATTTATGCCATTCCTGTGTAGCTGTAACTGTATCCGGTTCTATTGTGAAACTGCAGTTATATATATATGCATACCTGCCAACGTTTACGAATTTTTCCTAATTTTTACGAAAATGCGTTTGTCTTTACGATTTTACAATCGTAATCCATTCTTTATGATTTTTTTTCCTTTTTCAAGTGTTTTTAGTGATTTTTGTCGAAATTTTAGAATTTTTCGCCAATTGCATCGTGTTTTACCGACTACTTCGAATCCAGTAACCTGCGGTTTCTCCCAACTCGCCGCGTAACCAGCCAATCCAATGCACTGAACTTGTTTCTCCCACTCTTTTCTTTGTGGGCGCCAGATTATTTTTTTCGTGTTCGCTTCAGCAGCAAGGGAATTACTCAGCTCAGACTCGGTGAGCGTGGATTGTCGCATTCTGGTTTTTTTTTTTTTTTTTGCATGTGCAACATTGTTTATCAAATATCATGCTCTTTGCATTTACAGCACATAAAATTCAAGAGCAAAATCACAAAATATTTAGAAACTTCTAATCTTTAGAATTCCTAATAGAGTGTTAGGGATTGTCATATATTTTTTCATGTTTGGTATATTATTCCTTGGAAAATCAGCTGCTTAACCGCCCAGCCACCTAAAAGAAAAAGTAATCAATCGAATTAAAAAAGTAAAAATTTTTTAAGAACCAACTGTGTTTATTGTTTTTCAATGACTTGGTGTGCTACTCAGTAATGAAAAGATTAAGTTTGAAAGTTAAATATATTATGCCTTATATTAGTTAAATATATTATGCCTTATATTAGTTAAATATATTATGCCTTATAGCTTGTGCTCGCACGAAAACATCTTCTATTGTGAACGAAATTGCTTGCGATGCACAAAGTAAAACGATAGCTGCATTCCAGAATTCAGCATTTTCGGTGTTAATCGATGGCAGCAACGACAGCGATTGGAAGCTTTACCCCATCATTGTCACATATTTCTGTGATGTTTCTAATGAAATGAAAACTCATCTTTTGCGTCTTCCATTGTTAAATGGAGAGACACTACGGGGTAAAATATTGCCTCCTTGGTAAATGAGTTGAAACAACTTAACATCCAATATCAAACTGCATTTCATTTGGTGCAGATAATGCTCATGTCATGGTGGGTGACAAAAAGGGTGTAGCCTCTTTCCTCAAAAAAGAACAAAATGAATTAATTGTTATTGGATGCCCATGCCACTTAATTAATTTGGCAGCAGAAAAAGCTGCAGCTGCTTTACCATTAAATATTGACCAGCTTCTGATTGGTGTGTTTTTCTATCTGGAAAAAAGTGTAAAAAGGAAAGAAAACCTAAAGACCAAGAACTGTGCTCTGCTGAAACGAGAAAAATTCTGAAACATTTATGCACGAGATGATGATCCTTAGGCAGAGCGCTGGAAAGGTTTTTGAACAGTGGGATGCATTGCTAAAATATTTCCACCAAAAGATCAAAATGAAACCACAGATCCCATCAAATTTGTCGGCATATAAGATTCCGAAAACCAACTTTCCTTGTAATCAAAATGCTTTAAAAGGGAAAATCCAACACACAGAATCAAACCCTTTACAAAGAAAATGCTTAGAAGACTCCTCAAAGGTCAACTTTGTTAAAGAAGTTGAAGGGAAGAAGAAACAAGTCTTCTATTAGCCGGGAGGAAAGGATTTTCTATCTTCTTTCTTCGGATTTGAACAAAGCATATTGTAGTTTTGTGTTAAGTACCATTAAGATTTTTGAAAGTGTATAAATACCCTTCTACAATCAGCTTCGCCAAAATCTCCCCTGCTTATCCAAATTCTTAATGATCTTTTGAAAGAACTTTATACTAAGTTTGTAAAACCGTGCGTTGTGAAAAACAGTGTGTTGATTCGTGTTGCCTATAATAGTTTGGCAAATCAAAAGGATGACAATGATCTTATAATTGGAAATCAAACCAGGGAACTTGTAAATTCTTTGAAAGATCATGAGAAAAAAGAAATTTTTCAATGTGTTAGAAAGTACTTTTCCTCGGCCTGTGAGTACATTGTAAGGAAGTTTCCTTTGCAAAATGAAGTTCTTTTAAATGTTAAAGTGGCAAATTTGAAACAAATTGAAAATTCATCTTTTGAAAAGATTTGTTTTTTTTATTGATAAATTTCCATTTTTGTTAACAATTAAAGAAAATGAATGCCATAATGATGCTTTAGATGAACTACAGAACCAGTTTTCTGCTGCACAGTTTGAAGACTTTGCCAGTTCTGGGGAAGATAGACTTGATGTCCTCGTTGGTACCTTAAAAAGAATAAAAAGAGCTGATGGAACACCAAATATGATAGACTAGCAAGAGTTTTATGTGCTATTCTCGTAATTCCACACAGTAATGCTGAGTGCGAGAGAGTCTTCAGTGTTGTGAAGAAAAACAAAACTATGTTTCGTTCTTCAATTTCACCAAAAACTCTAGAAAACATTTTAATTGCTAAATGCTATGAGGAAACTAATTGTTATGACAGGAAATTTTCCAAAGAATTTTTGGTTAAAGCCAAAAAATGCACTCTAAATTCATTGCAATAATTTTTTTGTGTAACATTAAGTTCTTGTTTTATGTTTCCTAATAAATTTTTTAGTTACTACTTAATTGAGATTTACTTAAAGTTTGTTTGCACGTGCTACGAATTTTCTTAATACGTCATTGTAACGAAATGAGTTCAAAAAAACCGTATTCTTAATATTTTCGGCCTGCCTACAAAGCCGAATTTCCAACAATTAAAGAATCCTTCAATGGAAATAACTATGCATTTTGCAACGTGTGCGTGTGTGACTTCATAATAAGTCACGGTGGAAGAAGCGACATTGTGAAGCATGTTAAGTCTAAAAAGCATGAAGTTAATGCTTCGGCTTCGACAACGTCAAAGAAAGTGGATGATTTTTTTTCAAATTCGGCTACGAATTCGGATGCCGATGTCATTTTGGCAGAGTGTTTGTTTACTGCATTCCTCATCGAACACAACGTGCCGCTAAGCGCTGCCGATCACGCCGGTCAACTTTTCAAACGGATGTTTCCCGACTCCAAGATTGCTCAAAAATATGCTTGTGCTCATACGAAAACATCTTCTAGTGTGAACGAAATTGCTTGCGATGCACAAAGTAAAACGATAGCTGCACTCCAGAATTCAGCATTTTCGGTGTCAATCGATGGCAGCAACGACAGCGATTGGAAGCTTTACCCCATCGTTGTCACATATTTATGTGATATTTCTAATGAAATGAAAACTCATCTTTTGCGTCTTCCATTGTTAAATGGAGACGCTACGGGGGAAAATATTGCCTCCTTGGTAATTAATGAGTTGAAACAACTTAACATCCCAATATCAAACTGCATTTCATTTGGTGCAGATAATGCTCATGTCATGGTGGGTGACAAAAAGGGTGTAGCCTCTTTCCTCAAAAAAGAACAAAATGAATTAATTGTTATTGGATGCCCATGCCACTTAATTAATTTGGCAGCAGAAAAAGCTGCAGCTGCTTTACCATTAAATATTGACCAGCTTCTGATTGATGTGTTTTTCTATCTGGAAAAAAGTGTAAAAAGGAAAGAAAACCTAAAGAATTTCCAAGAACTGTGCTCTGGTGAAACGAGAAAAATTCTGAAACATGTATGCACGAGATGGTTATCCTTAGGCAGAGCGCTAGGAAGGTTTATTGAACAGTGGGATGCATTGCTAAAATATTTCCACGAAGAGACCAAAACGAAACCACAGATCCCATCAAATTTGTCGGCATATAAGATTCCGAAAACCAACTTTGCTTCTAATCAAAATGCTTTAAAAGGGAAAAGCCAACACACAGAATCAAACCCTTTAAAAAGAAAATGCTTAGAAGACTCCTCAAAGGTCAACTTTGTTAAAGAAGTTGAAGGGAAGAAGAAACAGTCTTCTATTAGCCGGGAGGAAAGGATTTTCTATCTTCTTTCTTCGGATTTGAACAAAGCATATTGTAGTTTTGTGTTAAGTACCATTAAGATTTTTGAAAGTGTAAATACCCTTCTACAATCAGCTTCGCCAAAATCTCCCCTGCTTATCCAAATTCTTAATGATCTTTTGAAAGAACTTTATACTAAGTTTGTAAAACCGTCCGTTGTGAAAAACAGTGTGTTGATTCGTGTTGCCTATAATAGTTTGGCAAATCAAAAGGATGACAATGATCTTATAATTGGAAATCAAACCAGGGAACTTGTAAATTCTTTGAAAGATCATGAGAAAAAAGAATTTTTTCAATGTGTTAGAAAGTACTTTTCCTCAGCCTGTGATTACATTGTAAGGAAGTTTCCTTTGCAAAATGAAGTTCTTTTAAATGCTGAAGTGGCAAATTTGAAACAAATTGAAAATTCATCTTTTGAAAAGATTCGTTTTTTTATTGATAAATTTCCATTTTTGTTAACAATTAAAGAAAATGAATGCCATAATGATGCTTTAGATGAACTACAGAACCAATTTTCTGCTGCACAGTTTGAAGACTTTGCCAGTTCTGGAGAAGATAGACTTGATGTCCTCGTTGGTACCTTAAAAAGAATAAAAAGAGCTGATGGAACGCCAAAATATGATAGACTAGCAAGAGTTTTATGTGCTATTCTCTTAATTCCACACAGTAATGCGGAGTGCGAGAGAGTTTTCAGTGTTGTGAAGAAAAACAAAACTATGTTTCGTTCTTCAATTTCACCAAAAACTCTAGAAAACATTTTAATTGCTAAATGTGATGAGGAAACTAATTGTTGTGATAGGAAATTTTCCAAAGAATTTTTGGCTAAAGCCAAAAAATGCACACTAAATTCATTGCAATAATTTTTTTGTGTAACATTAAGTTCTTGTTTTATGTTTCCTAATAAATTTTTTAGTTACTACTTAATTGAGATTTACTAATGTAAGTACAATTTTCTTTTTTCTATTTGTATAAATTGTTATTTTTTTAATATCAAAGCATGATATTAATTCTTCGTGTTCTTCTGAATTTTGGAGAAATCTTCTGAATTTGGGGGAGAAATCTTCTGAATTTTTATCTTTAGAGGTTGGCAGGTATGCATTGTGTTATGTGTAATATTCTTAGTATTTTGAAATGTAAGTATTGATTGTGCTCTTTCATACTGAGAAGGGCTGTAAAAGTAATTTTATGATATTAATGAAAGATTAACAATGAAAAGATAGTTTCTCAAATAATTTACCTTAAAATAATAGCCGTAAATATGAGCAAATACAGAATTGAGGCCTTTGCCCATAGCGAATCCTTAAATTTGATGCTATTATGCGGATTCATTACCTAAATGACACTTTTGTCTTTTCTGATGGTAATAAAGAAGATCCCAGATTTTCAGCCATTCAGTTCACTTTTAAACCCAAATCTGGTAATAGCCTTCCTGATATTCTTATAATTTGTAATTTCAGCTTTACTGTTTACCATAAACGGTTTTCTCTTTGTTTCCCATGCTAAGTCATGCATGAGGGATTAGCTGTGGGCAAATCCTCTCAGTCTGACATTTACATGCATTATTTTGAGGTCACATTAAGAAACCTTTTATTGGTCTCTGGTTTCACTATGTAGACGACACTTTTGCATGTTTTGATGGTAATCAAGAAGATTTATCCCAGATTTTATCTATTATGAATTCAGTTGATCCAGCCATCCAGTTCATTATTGAAACCGAATCTGACAATTCCTTTGTCGACCTTGATATTCTTAGAATTCACAATAAATCTGATTTCAGCACTGCTGTTTACCGTAAACCCTTTTCTGTTTGTTTACTGCCGCATGATAAGTCATGTCATGTGACTAACCAATTTTTTTTTTTTTTTTAAATTTTATGTATTTGGCACCCTCCGAGCTTATTCCTCAGAATTTCTGCTTGCTAATGAACTTGAGATCAGTTGCCATTGACTGAGGATTTTCTCTCATTTTCATTGATGAAACTTTAAAAAAAATTTTCACCTTGCTATCAAAGCAGACATTCTGCTATTAGGAATAACATTAATAGCCTTGTCGTTCTTTCATTTCATCTTTCTGCAAGTTTTAAAATTGCAAAGATTCTTCAGAAGTTCAATTTTCAAGTTATTTCCTCACCTATTAATAAAATCTGTGGTTCGATTCTTAAGGATTGCATTTCTGAGTTTAATTCTTGGGAAATTTATAGCATATTGTATCGGTGCGGTTTGAGATATCTCGGCCAAACTAAAAGAGTGTAGTATGTTTTGTAAAGTTTTGTTTCAAAGAGCATGAATTTCATGTCCGAAAAGATGAAATTAACAAATTAACAAGTTTTCTATAGCTAATCATAGTTGGAAGGCTAATCATAATAGTGACTTTGGGTGTGCAAAAATTATTCAAAAAGCTTCTTTAATTGGGGGATTGCATTTTCTTGGAGTTTTTCAGGTTCACTAAGATTTACAGGGTTGCCACTCAAACAGAAGAATGAAATTCCCTGACTTTTCCAGGTTTTCCAGGTATTTTTTCAGAAAATTCCAGTCAATTCTCATAATGCACTTTGGCTATGCTAAGAGGTAAATTAATTATGGTACTACTTGAAAACACAAAACTTGCCAACTACATATGACTTATAATCCCCAAAGCATTACTATTTTAACTATAATAGTTGTTTTCTTCACTGAAGATTGAGATTAGACTCTGTGCAATCTGGATTAAAAAATGCCTTTTATTTTTGCAGACATTTTGCAGCTAAACGAAAGAAAGAAATCTATTTAATGCTATTTTTTAAATAAATTTAGGTATTTTATATTTATTTAGCAGCATACATAAGCAAAAAATATGTGCATTAAATTTCGTGATGTTACGTCATCATACTGCTAGAATTAGCTTCAGAATTACGCTAGAGAAGAAATTTGAAAATATTATTTTCTAATAATAAATAAATTTGAAGGAAGAAGTAACATTAAATGATATGAATAACATTAAAATAATTAAAAACTGAATTACGATAATCAACGATATTTTGGCGACTATAATTATATTAAATGGTTAGCTTAGATGACCGATTACTATTTTTTTTTTTTAATTTTACTGCAAAATGCAAATAAGGCATTTATTAAAAAGAAAAAAGTATTTGAAAGATTTTGCGGTAAAATCCTACTACACGCTACGGCATAGCCAGATTTTGGAAATTGCTGCCAACACCAAAATGACCCGTTTAATGCTCATTATAATGTCGCCAAATCCCGTTTGTACCGTACATGGAGACTATTCTAACCCCCATGGTACCGTATACTACGATTTGTTTTATACAAAAAAAATTTTTCTTTAGTTCAACATGCACTGCACATGCGCATGCCAGTCTCTCGATTCTCAAGGTTACTAGAAACCAAAGCTCAAAACTTACTTTTCCTTTCTAAAAGACAATCTGATTGGAGCTGCGAAAATCGGCTCTATGCCAGCAGCCCGTGTGACGCTAATGCGTGTCAAGAAAGAGATCGTTTCCAACGTCGGCACAAAACTCGCGTTTTTTCCTCCGATCGCTGTATGAAGTTCCCTGACTTTTCCAGATTTTGATTAAAATATTTAAATTCCGTGACTTTTCCCTGAATTTTTTGGTCAATTTTCGAATTCCCTGACTTTTTCCGGTTCTCCCGGTTTTCCAGGTAGCGTGGCAACCCTGGATTTAGCTTGTTTAGTTAATGACTGAAAGTCCATTTCAGTCCTTCCTAACACCTTTAAAATTCTGTTAACTTAATTTTTCAATTTCTGTATTATTTTTGCCAACAGTTAGTCTTACATACCTTCTCATTTGCTTTACTGCCATAGAATATAAATACGACAGTTGCGCATCCTCTTTCCAGTCTTGCAGAATTTTTTGCTCCTAGTGAAGAGGGACCTGTACCTGTTAGCCTTCGAAATCAACTGAGTTCTTGACTAAATTTATGCCAAACACGAGGTTGTTACTGTGCTAATTTTATGCTTCATTTTGGCATGTTTCTCTTCCGTTTTGATTGACTAAGGTGTTTTTTAATCTGTTGGTGAATCCTCACCACAAGACATTCAAAACAGACAAAATTACCATAACTTAAAAATATATTTTAAACCTCATCATTTGTTAGGGTTTAAGATAAAATATACAATATAAAATTATCAGCCACCTGGACCTAAGCTCAAGTTTTCTTCATTAGTTTAATAAAAATCGACCAGAGGCTTAAAGATTCACTTAATACTATTCAGACTTTCAACTTACCAAAATCAAATTCATCCTTACTCTGTAGCAGGGGTCGGCAACCTTTTTTACTAGGAGGACATATTTCAGAAATGTGGGAGTTAATGTTAAACAATGAAGAATCTGTGTGTATGCATGTAAACTGCTCAGCTGTTATAGTGCTTAGTGATGTTGACTGCCATACCAATGGCTATGGAGAAAGCATGGATGTTTGTCTGCTTATGGTGTCTATGCAACAAGGAGGCACTCAAAATACATGGTGAGCTGAAAGTCTTCCTGAGAGGTTAATGG
>KK117210.1:594924-620720 GCA_000611955.2 Stegodyphus mimosarum
AGCCCAGCGTCGTGTATACGCAAAGAGCTCCGATCGATCTCTGCAGCCTAGCGTCGCGTATACGTAACATGAAAACGGAACGATATTTTAAAATTTTTAAATGTCAGTAGATGATGCTAAATGGTAACGGTTTTCACATCGGTTACGTCATGTGGCTTTTGACCTTTGTGTATGAACATCATTTTCTGTTCTGTGCTTCTGGTTTTGATAGATTTATTGGGGTGAAAAAATTGGGAATCGCAGCTCTTTAAGTTAAAGGGACACCTGCATGTTTATTTATTTCATTAGAAATTTCATTTATAATTGTCTTCGTTTTTATTCTTTGTGTTTTTTGTTATTAGAATAGGGGAGAATGCATCCAGTTCAATGTTTTTCTCTCTTTTTTCTGTTTTGTTTTGTTTTGAGAATGTGGGAAAACGCATCTACCTGACTATAGCAGGTGTAACGTCGCCGAACTTCCGTGATGGAAAAACTCGGACTAGTTGCCCTTCTTTATAGTTATTTTAAAACTTTACGTAGACATTCTTGGTTTAATTGAAAAGTAACTTTACAGCATTATTACAGAAGGGGAAAGATATCAACTTCCCTGACATGTGATGCATCTTACTTGCTCGCATGTGCTAGGCGAAAAATGCCGTCGTCGTCCTGTGTGTCGATTCACTTTTTGAATTATTCCACACACAGCAGAATTATTAAATTGGAATTTAATTGCTTAATTTTCTTTGACATTTCGTGTTTGTAATCTTGTTTTCACGTGTATAGCATTTCTTTTCATGCTTATAGTTATAATTTTAGTATTTGACATGTTTCATTTATTTTTATTAATGTGATATTCTTTACATTAATATATATTAATAATTAGTAAATTTTGTACGCAACTTCAAAAATTGAGGTCATTATATTAAAATGCTGATTTTATAAAATTTTTTGTAAAAGTAGGCTTAACTGCTGAAAATGCATGGGCCGGTGATGGTGTTCCATTTCAGGGGTTTCAGTCACGTGGGGCTGCGCTTTGTTCTGCGCATGCTGGTCCTCAAGGGGTTATGACGAAGTGAGGTGGACAGGAGAACTTCTATGCAAATATATATTTATACTTTTATTTATGAATTCATTTTTAAAAATAAGAAATGTAATTAAAAAATAGAAAATGTTCACAAGTTTCTATTTTAGAAAAACCTTATTTGATAAGAACTGTTTCCATGGAAGTGGAGCAGAATTCAGATTAACTGTTACTTCATGAGTTATGATAGTCTTGATTATTTTGTGAGATTCATTCAAGAAGTTTCTGTATCATGCACTTACTGTACCATGCATCATGTAACTTAATCCTCTAGCATTGATAGAATAGATGCAAATTTGTTCACAAAAATGAGTATTTACTGTATGTATACATATATGCTGTTTATTATTGGCCACATGTGTAATGTAAATATTCTATCAAATTAGTTAAAAGAATTTAGTGCAATTATATGTGAAATTGTTTTATTTCTGTGTATATTGTAACATGGAAACCTAGAGAAGCAAACTTTTCCAGAAAAGTAAGACTACAAGGGCAGATCTATTTAACATTGAGTAAATGCCCATCTTGCTAAATTGGCGATATATCACCAAGCTGGCAGCAGTTTTGGCGACTAATTTTTATCGCTGAATTTAGTGAGAAATCATCAAGCCACCAAACTTGGCAACATTTTGGTCCTGTCCTTGTATAACTATAATAGATATTTGTAATTGAGTAATTGTAATTGATGCTCATGTACTGTAACCATAATTCAGCCCTCATATTTCTTCCAGTAATTTTGAGAAGCAGGAAGTACAGAAATATCTGGGAATAGAAATAGTACAAAAACAACTATATAAGATCAAAGAGAGGGCATTTGCTGTCAGTTATTAGTTCACCGTGAGTTTGTAGTACTGAGATATCTTTGGCATAGTTTGGTTCTTTAGATGCGCTTTGCATTGTGTTGTGTTTAACATTCTTAATAGTTTGAAATGTAACTACTGATTGTACTCTGTGAAGAACTGTACAACTATTTTTGTGGAAACCTCGAGAACTCTGAAGTAGTTCTCTTAATAAAATAAATTTTATCAACCTATCGTTGGACCTGTGTGAATTTAATTTATTATGAACTCGTATGCATGCAACTATGGGTATTGTAAAATAAACTATATTTTTTGTTCTTGGATTTTAGAAAAACTGCAGTTTAAAAATAAAAGATGAAAGTTTTCATATGATAGAGAAAGGGCCTTCCTTTTCTTCGGAAATAGTTTTTTTAACCTCTTTTTTTCATTTCAAGATAAAGTGTATTCGTTCATAAAATTCTGAATTGTTTTAGAAATTTTGTGTCATTTCTGTAAATTTTATCAGAAATGGTTTTTTTGGTCCTTCGTAAATACATAACAAAATTTTTTATTTAATTCTAATAAATGTTGTTAAATAAGTAATAAATGTAATTATTAATTATTAAATTTCTCTTTTAGATATCTATGTGTCTCTTGTCTCATACACTCATCAAGTTGCAGCTAAGAATTGGTTTGTTGCTATGGTCAGTACTACTGTTGAAACTGATAATCCAGAACAGGAAATTAAACCTGGTTTGGATCTCTTGGGACCAATCAAGCAGAAGTAGGTTTTTTTTAAACCGTACTCATCATATATACACTCACGTTTGTGAAAATTGCAACACCAAGAAGGAATCGTCATAATTGAATGCAATTTAATACACAGTTGAGAGGTAGTGGTACAAATAAATGATTAAATGTTCAAAGCAAACAAACAAGAACGAGATCAGAATCAGTATTTTGTGTGGCCACCACGGGCCGCAATAAATGCTGCTACACGATGTGGCATGGAGTCAAACAAAGTTTGAATGTCTGACTGAGGAAGAGCATTCCATATCGTTTGTACGCGTACCCAAAGTTCGTCTGCAGACGCAACAGGACGAGGATCACGAGCAAGACGCCGACCAATGACATCCCACACATGTTCAATTGGCGACATATCCGGGGAACACGCAGGCCAAGGAAGAAGCTGTACCTGCTGCGCTGCAAAGAAGGATTTAACAATCCGAGCAGTATGAGGGCGGGCATTGTCCTGTTGAAATACAGCGCCTGGCAAGCTTTGAAGGAAGGGAACAGCTTCGGGCTGTAGAACTTCACGGATATACCGGTTGCTGTTCAGATTGCCCACAATTCGTAGCAATTGAGATCGTCTATGATATGCTATGGCGCCCCAGACCATAACTCCGGGTGTTCGTCCACTGTGGCGTTCGATAATGCACTCCGGAAGGTGGCGTTCACCGGCATAGCGTCTGACACGAATGCGGCCATCATGGTACCACAAATTAAAGCGGGATTCGTCAGAAAACACGACATGCTGCCAATCAGCACGCCAGTCTCTATGCTGATTGGCCCATTGTAGCCGCAGGCGGCGATGGTCGTGCGTTAGGGGGATCCTGTATAAAGGAGTCCGTGCGCGCAGTCCACACTGCAGCAGACGTCTACGAATTGATGAAGCACACAATGAAACACCTGTAGCTATTGACCACAGTGCTGCCAATTGTCTAGAGGAAGCTGTACGGTCCGTCCGCGCCATGCGGACCAGGTGTCTATCATCGCGAGCTGACGTCACATTTCGGGGTCCACTCCCGGATTTCCGAGTTGTCCGACACTCGTCCGTCCACTGCTTCCAAACGCGCATCACTGTGCTGCTGTTACGCTGCACACGAGAGGCTACTGCACGATACGACAATCCAGCTTCACGAAGGCCGATGATTCTCCCTCGTTCAAACTCTGTAAGTTGTTCAAATCTCGCTCTCTTTCGTCGACGAGGCATAAGTACAGATTGAGTTAACGTTTACCACTAGCAGATAACCACCGATAACCATACACGCCTCGCTACAGCCGTCTATTTATTCGGATCCATCAGCCGTTCAGAGGGCGCTGCTCAGCATACGCATGCGCTACGGATTTGCAATTCTAATCATTTGCATATCATGCGCTACTTTGCATTTCCTGAAAATTTCAGCTCACTCGCGTAAGTCCTTCATGGTGTTGCAATTTTCACAAACGTGAGTGTATTATAAGGGCAAAACAAAATTTTTTTAAATGCATTTATTACTTTTTAATAACTAACATTTTGCTTTAAGAAATTTAGCTGCAAAACATTTTGTGTGTACTCCCCCCCCCATTCTGATGTTTTCTGTATTAAGATCAGTTGCAACTTAAGTATTAACAGCTTCAAGTGCAAAATGCGATTTCAGAAGTTACTTGCAGAATTCTCATCTTAAAAACCCAGAACATTAAAATTAAAAATATATATATATATATATATATCTAATGTGGGAAATGAAAAAGTCTTGATTTTAAAATTATGAGTAAATAAAGTAGAAATAATAATAAAAAAATAATCTCTTATTTAGAAATTTGTTGAAAAGATTGTTATATAAGGAAGATATTTCACTGTCAGTAAGAAATTCTTTTTGGATTACATACATGTTAATTTTTTATTTCTTATTACTTTTAGGTTTGTCTGGGTTAGTGATGTATTTAAACCCAAAGATTATGGTGAAGAAAGTCAAGTAAGTAAACTTACTATTATAAACATATTTATTTTTTGTAATTTTTCTGTACATCATATATATATATATATTTTTTTTTCCAGATATTTATATCTGAATCATATGATGCTACGTCACATTTTGAAACAACCTGCCTAGATGTGTTGGACATCTTCCGACGTGGAACAGGGGAAGATTTTGACTTTTCCAAGGTGAAACACGACTTGGGGGATGAGCAAGAATAAAATCCCTTGCCACTCGCACAGTATCACTTTGCCTCGCTGATGCTGTTTCCCCCATTTATATAATCTGTGGCAGGGCTTGAATGAGCATAGGCTTCTGTCTTTTTTTTTTTTTTTTTTTAAATTTTTTGGGTGATAAATGTCACCAACTGCTTTTCATAAGTGGTGATCTTTAAAGGGAAAAAAAAAGCAAAATTGTGACTGCTGTTTCCCCTGGAATATCTGAAAGCTATAACTACATTCATTTTTTCATATTGTGATTTGTAGTCCATCAGTTTTAATATTTAAGACCAGTGAATAGGAAAAAATAAAGATAGCAAAATCTACTATCACTGTTATAGTTTTGGTAGAAATATATGCCTGCTCGCTCAAAAGTAAAAGCTGAATGTTAATTTTCACCCAAAGGATGTATTTCTTGTCAATTGATTATTGATTGCTAACTATATATTATATATATATTAATTGTTATTAATTGTAAAAAAATTCCCAAAGCTACCAGTTTAATGTGATATAATTACTGTCAAATTACTCTGTGATTGTTTTGTGGCACCTTGGGGTATTTCCCTAAATACACTTCGGCTTTGCTCTGTATGTCGTCAGAAATTCTTATTAAAAAAGCACATTTGGTGACAGTCTTGTTTTATTGTATTGCCTAATTACATTTTTAATATTCAAATATAAATGCTTGTTATTTTTAGAAATCTTTTGTAAATATTTATAGCTGCGGCATTAAATACACAAGATTCTTAGAATTTCAGTAGCTGTTGTTAAAAATGTTAGTCTTGCCAAAATATTTTCAAATATATACACTCACTTCCAAAAGTTAAGCACGAAGATTTAAAATGCAAAAAAATCAACAAATACTGCTTTGATTAACACAAAATTCGGCAGGAAAGTAGCATATATATTTATGCATAAAACAAAATCAATAATTATATACAGAAATGAAAACAATATTATATTTTTGTAAGTTATCACATAATGACATACTGGAGACTTTTAACAGAATTATGTATAAAGTGAAAATAAGCAGCATAAAATGAAAAAAAGGATATTAATAAGGTATGTGATCCCCCCTCATCTGTATACAAAATTTACACCTTGTAACCATGCTTTCAATTAGGTGGTCAACCACTGCAGAATTAAGCAATCACCATTCTTCTTGTAGAGCAGTTTCCAGCTCAATAAGAGTGGCTGGAGGTGGGAAAGATACAGCACGGCCGAGAGCATCCCAAAGATTTTCAATGGGATTAAGGTTGGGCGAATATGCTGGCCACACCATACGCGCAATCCCCATCACTCTCCAGGTAGTCATCACGATGTCAGCTCTTTGGGAACATGCGTTATCGTCCATTAAAACAAAAGTAGGGCCAACTGCTGCAGCGTACGATCTCACAATGGGATCTAGGACTTCATTTCGATAGCGGACAGTCGTCAAAGAACCCCATTTAAAGATGTCCACGTTGCTGTGGTATCCGAATGAAATCCCTGCCTACACCGTAATGTTTCCGCCTCTGAATGTGTAATGTTTGGTGATGTTTCGGGACTGATTGCATGTTCTTTGTTCACGCCATATCGTTATACGCTTGTCATCTGGCTCCAGAGCAAATCTTGATTCATCAGTAAACATGACATTGCCCTAGTCAGACACATTCCAATTGACATGTTCCAGGCACCACTGTAATCGTGCCCATCTTGATTGGACGGATAGAGGAACACAAACTTGAGGTACCCGGGTGTACAGTTCACTCATATGTAATCTTTGGCGTACAGTAGCTAGATATCGCCTTATCAATGGACGCTGTAACCATAGATGTCACAAGTGTGGAGGTCGCTGTGCGATTCTGCTTGGCTACAATAGCAGTATATCGATCTTTTGCAGGGGTTGCAACCCTTGGGCGACCGGCTACGGGCCTTTGGACAACATCTGTGACCGACTGTCCTGCTACAATGCACCCCACAGCACGCCAGTGCTCAGAATCTTTCATTCGTCTTCTGGAAGTCATAGAAACACGCATGTCTTGAAAACAAATTGTACAAAAGTTTTAAACACCTTCTATCAGCACTTACAATCAACTTCTGTAACCCTTCATAAAACTGACTTCTTATAATACTGCCTTTTTTGCATATTTCTTGACATGAAAGCACGATTGGCTCTTACCTAACATATTTGAATACTTCTATGTACCTCTGCAGCGAATTGCATCCTCTTCAATTCTAATTGGCTTCCGGAAATTAGCATTTTCCTCTCTGTGCCTAACTTTTGGAAGTGAGTGTATAAATGATTTTGTATGGGAACAGTTAATATTCATAATGGTTAAATGTAAAAACTTTATAAGGAGTAAAAACTGTAAAGTCAGATAGATTAAATTTTCTGATTAAACACAGTTTATTCAGAATTTCCATGGATGCCAGTTACTCTCATGAGAAGACATTTCTATAAAGAATTTTACATAAAATGTTAAGAATTTTTTAATTTCAGAAACATTTTTTAAAATTTAAGATTAAACATGGAATTTAGATTACTGTGAATTTTAAATGCTGTTTAGTGTATGCAGCATGTATAATAGTAAGTATGATAAAATATGTTTTTATGTGTAAAATATTTATTACAATTTTTTAACTGAATATTAAAACCATTAATGATATCTTAATTGCATTCCAAAGTGAGATACCAAATGGTAGTATGTAGGTTATAAGATAACATAAAATGATCAACTTGTACTACTGATATAAAAATACAGGTGTGAAAGTTTTTTTTTTTTTTTTTTTTGTTGTTGTTGAAGGGTTTGAAAATAGTGTGCATTTAAGGCAGAGCTAAAGAAAGAAAAGGACTGGGTCATCTCTTTGAAAGGAAAGATGCTGACATGAACACTTTTGGGAACTATACCAGCTATTATGTGATGTCATTCGGTTCGTCACCTCACCTACTGACCAGAGCTTCACAATTTGAAAGCTTTGACCATTTAGCTCTTAGATTCAGAGAAGGAGGTTCCTTTTGCATAAAAATTTTAACTAAGGATATTTTTTAATTGCATTTGTATCTAGAAAGTGTTTCTAATAAGAATATTGAAAAAATGATATCCTGTGCCGTTGAGACTTGTAGTAATACATATCATAATACGAAAAAAGCAAACATATTCAATGATTTCCATACAGAAACATTGTTAACAGAAGAATGATTGCACACATGTCGAAGAGTGGATATTGCTAACACAAAAAATGCTAGAATATGCAGCAGTCACTTCAATGAATCTGCTTATAAGGATGATATGGAAAACAGGATATTAGGATTGCTGACATAAGAGGTGCTATCCCAACTATTAATATACCTGAATGGGTTATTTAGCAGAAGATGCCAAGGTAGTAAAGGCATTAGAAAAAAGGGGGAAAAAATTTTTTTGAGAGAAATGAAGTCTCAAATAGGATAATTGGAACTTCAAAATGATAACAATAGTCATGAGAAACTGAGTGAATGTAATGTTACTGAACAAAGTTATTGTTCCAACCTCCAAAATAATGTAAATGATTTAAGGATACAATTAAAAGCTCTTGAGAAAAAAGTTTTCACAGACAAAGGCAGCAACATTTGAAAACTATTTCCCAGCAAAAATAAATAACTAGAGATTGTCTAGGATCTAATGATTAAATTTCTAAAAAACATAAAAGGTTTAAGATATTATTAAGTCATTAAAAATAGTTACTTTGAAGTTTAAAATGATTTACCAATAGACATGGTGTAGGTGGAATAGCAAAACCTTTTATAAGATACTAGGTGAATACACATGTATACTGTCATGGGAACATCATATATCTTCTGTATATTTGAAAACTGAAAAAATATTTAATGTTTATAATCAGATATATCATGAATTAAATGCATTTTTATTTAAATCAATGCATATATATATATATTCTTAAGAAGTGCATCAATTGCTTTTTAAATACAGTAGTTTAGTTCTTTAATCAGTAACTGGGAGATTAAGTTTGAAGGATAAAAATCATAACTTTTTGCTGAATGGCAGCAGACTCAAACAAAAAGTGAAACAATGCATTTCATGTGAATCAACTCGAAATCGTATCTTGAGACTAAAAGCCCTTTTGGGCTAAAAAAGATGTAAAAGGAATAGAAAGTTAATATTAGAAAAATTGAATGAATGAAATTCTTTATAAAATAAGATTAATATCCAAAGATATACTTCTAAAATATAGAATATGAATATTCATATGAAAGTATATAAATACCAATCTACATATAATAAAACAAGAGTCTGTGTGTGTGTGTCTTTCGTTCGTGTTGCGAGTAAGCTAATAGACCCAGGGCCACGAAATTTGGTACATAGGTGTATCTACACAAGAGCCAGTGCACCTCGAAGCGATTTCAAAATTCAAATTAGAATTTTTTTTATTTTATGTTTTGTGACCAAATCGCATCATTTTGAGACATAATGGGCTACAGGAAAGCGAGATTTCACTCTATACATTTCATTTTTACATCGTCGTGAAGCGTAGACACTTAGCTATTTTACGAACTTAAAATAAATTTCGTATTTCAATAAATTGATTAAATACGAATTTATTTAGGAAGGTGAGCTTAACACATTTTCAGTGGAATTTTTTTAAAAAAAACTTATTTTAAAAAATGTGCTGTTTATTTTCCTTTGATTTTTGGTCACGTTGAACTTTAATCCTTTCGACTCCTTTTAAAAAAAGAATTTTGGAAAAATACTAATATTTTGTATTTTTTAAAAATTTTTTAAATGAAGCTTCCGAATACACTTCTCACATCTCAGATATTTTAAAATGTAGTTTTGGCAACAATTTTCCTTTCTTATTGTTGTTGATAGATTTTTGATGAAATTGCATCATTTTGAATAGTTTCATTCTTTTAAAAATTTCGGTTTGGCAACAATTTTTCATCGTATTTCTTATGTTACTGTTTTTAAGAGACTGAAAAGTTTAAGAAATTAAAAAGTTGTTTCTTTTTGCAACGGTAAATTGTTTCATTACTTTATTAGGATAATTAACATTTGTATCAAGGGATATTGCTTATTTCATTGTAATATTTTATACAAGTTAAATGGCTGCGATGTGACTGCTGACACATTTCCTCAGAAGATTACCTAAAGTATCATAACATTTCAAAATTTCAGAAAAAGGATCATTCAAACTATCGAGTAAGAAAATGTTTAAAAAATTCTAATTTTATTGTAGAATTTTTATATAATTTTTTATGTTGTCATGGTGGTGCTTAAGAACAGGGATATAAATTATGCTTTAACAAATGTTTAATGCACATCTCATGCAATTAATTTACTAAAAATTCAAGATGTATATGTTTTTCTGGAGATACATCAGGGCCGTATGCAAAGGAGGGTTGGAATCTTAACAAAGAGAAAAACGTTGGAAGAACTTACGCGGCCATAGGTCCCAGGTGTGTCTTTTAGGCATTTTTCTGGTACGTTTAAAAGCCAGACGAAGGCTGGCCGCATAGCGGCTAGTTTAAAATATTTTCATTATTTTATGAGTAATTGCCACTGCATAATACCGCAGATGATTCATAATAATGCTTTTATAGTAGTCATCACAAAGCATATAAAAATTTAATTCATTCTCAGTGCTAACTGAAACATAGAAATAAAAGAAGTGAAATTTTCTTTGATTTAATGTATTATTAAGGCTATTGTTAGTGCTGATTAATCGTAACCAGATAGATGCATAAGCCTTTTCTAGCATGTATTCTGAAAATGTGCTTGCATATTTTTATTTCATATTTCTATAATGAAAATTATTTTGTGACTAATGTTAGAAGCAGTATTTGTGGTATTTTAATGCGAAAAGAATTCTTCACAGATATATAAATTTATCAGTGGTTTACTATTTACATATATTTGAATAATTATTTAAGAAGAAATATGAACTACATTTAATGAATATTTAATCTTTTAAAAATTACTTTAAACTTATGTTTTATGTTCACTTTAGTATGCCAGAGCTGCAATATTAGTTTAGATGTAAATACATATAATTTCATAAACTCAGTTCATATTTTCTACTATGCAATTCTTCAAAGCTTTTTAATTTTCAAGTAAACACTTGTGAAACTGAAAGCTGAATTCTCCAAGTTAAAGATTAGCAAGTGAACCCAACTATGTCATCAGTCTGTACTAGTTTCAGTTGCAAGAAGTTGAATAATCGGCCCTTCAAGCTTTTCTTTCTTAGCACTTGTGAAGAAGGACCTGCACCTGTTTGCCCTCAAATTTGATAAGTCTGGACTAAAATTATGCCAAATATAAGATTTTTGCATTGCCCAATTTTATATTTAACTCTGTCCTTCTATGTTTTAGTACATCTTTTCTGAAACGATTTAACATAATTTTGTTTTGAAATGAAACTTTTAATTTCACATTTGTCCTGACACATGATATAACAACATTTCTTTTAGAAGAATCAATTACTGCCTTGATACCGAAACTGAAGCAATATTTCTTTGCATTTGCCTAAAAGTAGAAAAGTCTGTGAGACCGTTACCTTCTATAAGATGTGTACTCTGTTCCTCAGCCCCTTCTTACGAGGGGAAAAAGTTGAATTCGTATTCCTCATATTATAATAGCATACAGTTTGAGAAACTTACTGACAGTCATATACGTAATTGCTTTATAAAAGACTTCAGTTGTATGTCAGCTTAAATGCTGTAGAAACCCAGTTGTAATTTCTTCTCCATACCAGTTTTCAGGTCTAAGAAGTAAAGACTTTACCATCATATGTAGAGATCAAATCAGTTTATAAAATAGTACCTAGTTATAAAATCTAATAAAAAGTGATTTATTTGAATTTTGTTATCCAGGAAAAATCTTTAATATGGTGATAATTTTGAACTTTGTATGTATTGGTGGTATCATGGAAATAAACAGCCCAGAAGGGCTATTAATTCCGTTTTGCCATTTTGTCAATCGCTATAAAGAGCATATCACTTTTCAGATTATTGCAACCAAATATTATTGTCCTGTTTTTTATTTAAAGAAATTAAATTATGAAGAATCTGCATAAATATATATATATGTTTCTCGCATTGTGATAAAACAACAGTACCCTAGAGCTATCAAATTTTGAATAACATATTCCTCCACCCAAATATGGGTATCTGGAAGCCCAAATTTGGAATTTGTTTTATTATCTATTTCATATTTTGTAAGACTAACAAATTTTTGATTAACAGACTCGACGATTTCAAAGCAAGCAATGGCAATACTGTGCGAATGAAAAACATTTTTATCTCCAGCATGCTAGACTGTGTATTGGAAATTCTAAAGATATGCTCTTTTTTAATTATTTAACGATATTCCTGTTAATTGAATTTTATGGTTTTAAGTGCGAAGAACATGATATTTAATAAAATAAAGGTAACACACAAAGTGTTAAAGAAATCGTTAGATACTAGGTGAAACTGACAATCCTGTTATGGAAAAATATTTTATCAGTCTTTTATATCGACATTTATAAGAATCTTGAAACAAAATAGGTTTATTTGTTTACTAACTTTACTCCTTAAAAATTTAGAAGGAAAAGTTACATAATGTAACATTTCCTAGAAGGAGGAGCTAAGAGAACAGTTAAATTCAGGTAAGAATAAATTTACTAATGTGCATTTTGAAGTTGGTAAAAATTATTTCAATGCTGTTCTTTTTACTTACATAATGTACTTTTGTAGCTATTCATACCTTGTACGTTGTTACTGTAATGGAGTTTTAAAATCATATTAAAAAAGGTTATGGGATTTTTCTAATTGATAACTCACTTAAAAAGCATGGTTTTGCTAAGTTGAGAATAAAACTCTCATTCTCATCTACTCATGCCTATTACTGAAGCTTTTTTTTAGAGCAGAGAGTATTTGTTGTTTATAATGTGCTTACAGTCACTTAAAAGTATGTGACTATTTTCTCCTTTGTTTGTTCTTTCTGGTACATTAAAATTTATTAACATTAAAACAGTTGTTGCATAAATAAGAATGCAAAAGACGTGAAATTGAAAGCAAAAGAGTTAATGTTATAACTTGATAATGTATTTCTGAAGTCACTGCATATTCCATTATTCTACATTTTTGAAAGATTGATCAGCGAATTCCACATCATATTCCTTTTGAAATTTGATATACATGTAATAATTCTGAAGCGTAGTCGTGATGGCATAGTGGCAGGCTGGGAAGACGAACAGATGACGGGACACAAAAATGAATTAGACAAATTCCCGATCCTTATTTCCACGCATATAAAATCATCTCGGTAGATATTTATCCAATCATAATGAAATATGATAAATTTCTGTGTACATTAGCTTTTAAAAAAGAAATGACGTAGGCAGTTAAGCAAAGGTAAAGTGGCACGATGTGACAGAGCAGCAGTTAGAGAAGGGAAGAAGGACGCACTTAACTCGCCAGTGGTATTTATACCAAGTTTGATGTAGTTGTAAAGGAAGTTATATTGGTTAATATTAGTTTTAGTTGCCCTTTTCACATACAAAACACAGAAAGATCTTGAATTTAGGGGGAGAGTACCAAATCTGGAATTTAATTTTGAGGTCAAAATATTTTTTTTTTTAAACAGCTATCATATATTGTTATATCTTGCATACATATGCTGGCAAACTTGTGGAAATTTTTTTTCACATTACATCGTTTTCCTGTTTTTGATGCCCTCTGAAAATATGTCATCAGCTTCACATAGTGCAAAACATTAATCATTTTTTCAAAATGCGAGGAAAAAATAGAACTTATATGCTTCTTTATATAAATTCAACCAGTTTATTGAGAAAATCAAGTTTACATTAAAACAAAGCGAACTTCTTATCATTGTAACGTTACATCATGCTTATCCGTTATGGATAAGAACAACATAACTATTTGAGGACAGTGTTCATGATTTAATAGTATTATGAACACTGTAATGGCATTTCACATTTCTTATTTACTTAATTTTTCTGGAAGGGGGAATTTTTTTTCCTAAAATTCTGAAATATTTCGGTTAATTAAATGTTGAATAATTGGGTTTTTACTGCATTCATTTAGAAAATGTTAAAAATTACACTATACTTTAGATCATGGGTGTCTAAAGTGTGGCCCAAAAATCTTCAAAATATGGTGCAAATTATGAAAGTATTTAAATTTACACATTTTTATTAAAATTAAATGTTTCAATTTGATTCATATGTAATCAATTCGTTAACATTTATTTTAAAATAAAAACGTATTAGTATGCGGTGATAGATTAAAACTCTCCATGTATGACTCCACAATTTCCATGGGATGCAAAATCCGTCTCGTAACATGGGTCACGTGAAAAAAGCGTGCGTGAGTTTTATTTTTCTTACTTTCAATACGAATCTCGCTTTTTCTCCGCTGTAGGCTAAGAATATTATAATATTCATATTTCATGCCTCATTTTGCACCTAGATGGCACTAGGTTTATATCATCATAAGGGAGTAATATTGCTTCTTTCATTCTTGATGGGAACTCTCTTTGTCATGTGCAGAACAAGAATTTCAGTTTTATAAGTAATAATAATAAGCACAAGTAATATTATTAGCTATACAAATTTAGTTAGCATGTAGTTCAATTTATACTTTGCAATTCACAAACGTTTACAACTTGCAAAATATTTAAATACATCCTAAAACCATTCCATTACCCACACAGGAGAGTTTACATTTTGAATTATGTGTGTATCCACTCGATTTTATATTTCCAAAAATAATCAACCGTTAATTGTCAATATCTTTTTGCTGTCGTTAAACTTTACAAAAATTTTAAATATGTATATAAACTTTCAACGAATTGCAATATTTGTATGCAGTATATTGCATTGTATTTTAAGTTCCTAACACTTGTATCAAATTCTTAAAAAGGTATGAATAATTTGTATTTGTTATGGATATTTGCTTAAAAAATTAAAATATATAATTATATAATTTTTTTAGATGGTCTCCATGTCATTAAAAAAACAAACATAAAAAAAAGAAAAATTGAAGATGGGAAAGAGATTTTAATGAAAACTAGATAGAAAAATACTTAATTTTGGGGGACTTTGTGCCAGTTTTTAAAGACTACAATTTGAAACAACATTATAGTCAAAAGCATGCTGCAAAATATGATGTATACCTCAGCATTTGCTGTAAAGATAAAATAACAGAACTAAAAAAAGGGCTATTGTCTGAACAAAATTTTTTTTTAAAAAGAGCATTACTCAAAATAATAACATTGCAAAAGCAATTTATGTTGTAGCAAATTTAATAGCGAAAAATCAAAACCCTTTATTGATAGCAAATTTATAAAAGAATGTATGTAAAGCATAGCAAACATAATTTGCCCTGAAGAAAACTTGGATTTTTTTAAAATCAGTTTATCACAACAAACTATAGCCACAAGAATAGAAGAGTTGGGGAATTCAAATGAAAAGTCTTTAAAAAGCAAATACATCTTGGCAAGTTTTATCAGAGCAATCGATGAACATTATAAAATATCATGGAAGAAATGGTTGCATTAGTATTGTTAAAGGACACAACCAATCTGTAGATTTATTCAAACGTCAATCATTAAAAATGACGAAAAGGTTTTAATTATATATGAAAAATTTATCAGCTATCATAACCGATGAAGCTCCTGCCATGGTTGGTAAAAATAAGGGACTCATTAAAATGGTTAATAATGAACCCGTCACTGCCTGCGATATGATCTTAATGGCATATCATTGTATTGTACATCGGGGCAATTTACGAGAAAAAATTTTAAAAATGGAAAATGTATTAAGTGTTATTATAAAAATCATTAACTTTATAAGAGCAAAAGACTTAATCATAGACAATTTGAAGATTTTCTTAAGGTAATGGGCATTGAATTTGCAGATGTTATTTATTATACAGAAGTGAGATGGCTCAGTAAGGGGAAAATGCTTGAAAGTTTTTATGATTTAAGAACTAAAATAAAAATATTTATGGAAACAAAAGGGAAACTTGTGACTGAATTTGAAGACGAAGATTGGGTTTTAGATTTAGCTTTTTAATAGACTCAACAAAACATTTGAATGATTTAAATTTGAGACTTCAAGGGGGAAAAAATCAGCTTATTAACAACATGTTCAAAACAATAACAGTGTTTGAAAGAAAGTTAAAATTTTGGCTTGATCAAATAAAAGATTTGATACATTTCAGTACTTTGGCTGCCAATAAGCCTGTGAGTTGCACAAAATATGCTGTATTAATTTTTGATTTAATTCAAGAGTTTGAAAGTAGATTTCAAGATTTTCAAAAAAATGAAGAGTATTTCAACATATTTTCTAACCCATTTTCTCTGGAAATAAGTAAATTACCTTCAAATGGAATGAATTGAACTGCAAAGTGACATTCAACTGAAAGAAAGATTTGAAAATGTTTTTTACTGGAGTTTTATAAAGATTACCTGCTCTGCGATAAATATCCTAATTTTCACAATCATGCTTTATTAATGGAGAAAAAAGACAAAGATCACTGGCACACATCTTGAAAATTCATTAAGAATTCCAACCTCGTCTCGATATCGATTTGCTTGTTCAACAAAAGCTAATTTATCCATCTCATTAATTTGAATTTTTTCCATCTTTATGAAATCCAAACAAAATGAAGCAAAACTTTTACGAATTAATAATAAATATGTACCTATACATATCTAACTCAAATTAATAATAAAAAGAAGTTAATTTATTTTAATAAAACAATATAAAGCTAATTTTTATTTCAATTTGTTAAAAAATATTGTATGTGTGGCCCCGTACATTTTTTTTTTTTGCTTTGTAACGTGACTCTCAAACAATCATAGTCTAGACACTCATGCTTTAGATGATGAAGTAAAGCTACATCATTTTTCAGAAAGTATTCACATTAAGTGAAAAGAAACTACTAGTGAATGACATAAAAAGAATGTTTTTTTTTCCTAGCATAATTTATTTGAAACAAATACACATAAGAATTTTAAGGTAAGTAATATTTATATATGAGTCACAAAAATGAAAAAAAAAAACACGTTTTGAAAGAAATCATTAGAATGGCATAAATCAAATACTTTTCAACAATTTTAAATAAAGCTCATAACTTTGAAAATTCTGATTTTTAACAAAATTAATGTTTCGTTTTCAGTGACTTTATTTCAGTATAAACCTTGCTTATCTAGCACTTATGTGGAAGGAATACACATATCTTAATTTTCTTTTATCAATTATTGAATAGACAATACCATATCTTAAATTCTCAGATACTAGACTTTACGCATATAGAATGTTATATTTTAATAACCAACTTCAATTTACTAACAAAGGTAGTCTATTTAACAGTAATATGAAAAATTGTTTCAAAATAATTCCAAAAAATATGCATCTTAAACACATGTATGTATTAACATCAGAATAGTGAAATAAATACCTTGCATAAATTTTGAAACTGATGTTGTATAAAAAAAACTCAGCATTAAAAAAATAAGGAAGTACAACTTTGAAGGATATATATACTTAAATACAGGAAAAAAAGTTCTGGAAAACAGCCATCAGATATTATACAAAGCTAACTTGAATAGAAAGGGAAAAAAATGCATAAATACTCAAAATGACTGAAGAGGCAGAAAAATTTCAACAGACATAAAATAGAGAGCTATAAGATTTTGTGATTAAGTTTATTACATTGCAAAAGACTGTTGGAAGTTCATAATAATACCATTCTAAATTAAGAGAACATGCAGCAATTTGAGTTAAGTGCACTTTTCATTCCAAGTTTAGATACTGCAATATATTTTTTAGCAACAATTCAGTTAAGTTGAACAATATAAAGGAATATGTGCAATACATTTTATACATGGATATTTGAAACTTGGCGAAAAATTGATCACTAAGAAGTTTGCAAATAATGTAATTACAACCTCTATACTTATTGAAACAGTTACATAAAATTCAGCAGATCTTAGTTATAAAAATATTTATAATGAAAAATTATTTTGTTCCAATTTTAAAAAATTTAGCTGCCGTATAATATATACTTCAAAGAGAGTTAAATTGTGCCTTTTTTTTAATGACATTTATATTAAAAGTTGAAGCATTATTTTGAGCTTGAGTTATAACATCTAAAAAACAACACAGCTGTACACGTTATTACGCAAATTTTTAAAAAGGGGGGGGGAAATAGCAAACTGCATAACAAATTCAAAATATTTTAATAAATTCACATTAATTTACCTTAATAAGCTGACAAGAAAGCCTTCAATTAATTGAACTGCAAAGTCTAAAATATCAACAATGAGTTAACTGAAAATGGATGATGTAAATGATATTTGTTTCTTCGTTAAGGGTACAGAGTGATGACATTGACTGGTAATATTTACATTTAATAAAAAGCAGTTACAAATTCATTTTGTATAAATGCAATGATTTTAATATATTGAGAACACAAAAAAATGTATTATATAAGTTTAATGCTACAAAAAAGAATACATAAAAAAAAACCTGAGATAACTCACATACTTAATTATACTATAATGCTTTTGTGACATAAGAAATTCTCAAAATTCAAAGACTTAATATTGTTACAACTTGAATTTAAATGGGGAAAAAATAGAAAAACATTGAAACACCTGGAAAAATGTATGATCTTTAATTAATATATATTACATCTAAAGTTTTAGAGAAGCACTGATTGAACAAATTTTTATATTTAACTATCATTTGCATCCATAGTCTGCATTATCAAAGAATTAATGTAGCAAAATTACATTTACAAGAATATATATTTAACAAAAAAAAGGGGGAGGATTTGAAATGTTTCATAAAAATACTTAAATAAAACTTTTTACGTTACAAAGTGATATAGAAATAAAACTAAAATGAAAGGTGATAATTACTCTTAAAAGCATTAGCTTCGCCCATATAAAACATTAAAATTCACATTTAAATGTAGATCTTAAATACCAAAAAACAGTTTTATTACTCTCTCATTCAATTTCATGATTAATGTTAATCGGATAGTGAAAAATGTAAGGGAAAAGACCCAGAGATTCAAATGTAAAACTTAATATTTGAGATTAATTTTTATATTTAGATAAATGAAATGTGACAAAGTAAAAGATACAATTTTGGTTTTCTTATAAGTGAACGAATGACACTGTAGAAGGTATTTGTTCCGTGTAAGGAATATAACTATTACAGATCTGCTTTTTAGTATATTCTCCCCTTTTTTTCAAGCACAGACTATGAAAAGAGCAAAGATTTCTGAAATTGGATAACTTTCATATAAAGAGTAGCATCATCAGTATGAAAATTATGAGAAAGATGTTTGTTAAATTCGATGCAAATAAATATATATTCAAGACACTCTCACATCAACATCAGGTATAAATTGAAATTTATGTATTGTAAAAAGTAATATGATCCAGTTTTATTACATTGAGGGAAAATGAGTTCCAACAAAAGGAGAAATTTAAACAATAAGGTAGGTGAATAATTTGCACCTCAAAAAACAGAATTATTGACAGCATAACTTAAGTTGTTGCTCTCAAAATTCAGGTAAGTTTTAAAACGAGAGGCAGATACAAATAAAACTTGACTTATTATTGTATTTATTTATTAACTTTTATCCTCCCTTTTCTTTTCCCACATCCATCAAAATATACTATTTCATTTTTCCAAAACATTTAAAAGAAGTGAAGTTATACAATCTCAACTTCTACCAAAGAGGATCACTAACATATAATTCCAGCCTCTTTAATACTTTTGTGAATATGCAGTATTTAATTCGTGAGCAGTGTTTTCTTTAAAAATCTGTAATGCACAAAGTTTTGAATGCAACAAAACATTTAATGTAATTTTAAATTTAATGAATAAATTCAAAATTACATTAACTGGAACATTACTTTCTGTTTCTACCTCTATACTTTACTTCTACTTTATCTACATTTTATTGCCAAAGAACACGTTTTAAGTGCATTGGAAATATATCGGTACAAAATCTGAAATCCAAACTGACAGAGAAAAAATAGCCCCCTTACAAAATCTAAGAAAGGAAAATATAAAAGAATGTATACCGTCAATGCTATGTACAGAGATTCTTGTATGCAACTTCCAAACAAGCCAGCAGGTGTTTGAAAGTAGCTAATAACAATGTATTGAAACTGGACAGGACCACGCTTTCGGCCAACACAAGTGGTTGGGGGCTATGTATTTTTCTGCCCATGGAATCTCTGCAGGTCCTAAATTCTGCTGTTTGGTAACTCTTAAAGTTCTAAAAATTTTGTCATTTCTAAGTTTTGCTGCTCGGTGCTTCTCTAAATTCTAAAATTTTTGCCCTTGGTGTAGCCGCACAGGTGCTGTGGGAAAGTTAGTTTCTTCTATCTGACTTTCAATTACTTCTATCCCAACACTGCCATGTCTACATGTGATTTTACTGACTATAATCTAAAATCTGGTAAACTTCAGATCTCGGTTTTTGTACTGTATATACTTTTATAGAAATTTTAGTTTGATATTTATATTCAGTCTAAATTTTTAATTAATTTTATGATTTATATATATTTTGTTTCCTAGCTACTAAAATTTTTGTAATTGTATGAATTATTTTGTAGCAGGTGTTCATATTCTGTTTCTGCTAGCAATATGATTTTCAGAAATAATTTAATCATCAGTCAGATATATTGTTGCTTCTTTATTTTAATATGACTATTTTCACATTGACTTAACTGAAAAAGTAGGGATGGAATACATACTATCAGCTTAAAATTACAATCACAACTTCCTTCTCCTCATACTTTCATTTGTTTCGTGTGTTTAAACTAAGAACTAATTACAACAAAAAAGAATGTGGGGAAGAACACTGTTAAACATATTGGCAACAAGTATGAGTATAACTTATGCTGATTCCTGGTGATAAAGTATGTTTAAAAATAGAGAGCTAATTATTTTAATGTGTGCTTTATAAGTATAAAACTATATATGTATAATCTACATATTTAGTGCATTGCAATTTTATAAGTGAAATAATACTAATTATTAATTTACACAATTCCATTTATACAGTTGATTCCCCCCCCAATCAGATCTGTATTGTTTTTAGAATTAATATATTTGTCATTCTCCTGAACTGAAATTATAAACATAATAAAGCTAAGAACTGTAAAATTTCCTCATATTTAAGTATGAGAAAAATCTTGTAAAAAGAATTAAATGTACACTGCGCAGAAAAAAAAAAAGGGGGGGGTCAGTTCTATAACTACCGTTCTACTCGGCCGATTGACGAAAATTCAAATTGCGTTTTTCATGTCTCGAAAGAGCGACTTAGGATATGTATTAGATTTATATATAGCATTGTTCTAATATAGGTATTTTAACACAAAATCGGACTTTTTCTAAAATAACACCAATTTTTTTTTCCATATTTCAATTCTACGACTCAAATTATACCTAAATACTAAATTTTGCAAAATTTGGTGCCAAATTTACGGAGAAATTCAAAAATTTAACTTGGCGCTTTTTTTCAGTTTGAGCCCAGAATAATTCACTTGGCGAACTTCTTAATAGATGGCAACCTATTTTCTGGTCCCTTCTATTGTGTAGGAGCGGAAAACAAGTCACATCGTTCTTACCTTTTTAAACTGTGGATGATCGAAAAAAGAGTCACATCATTCTTATTTTCAAATAATTTTAACAAAGTGCGTAAACCACATTTCCCCTATTATCACTTTCAACAAATATGCCAAATTTCAAAACGCGCCAATATATAAATTCACGTATATCTTCGGAAATTTTGCATAAAAAGCTCTAATTTTTTGCAGGTATGCTTAGAAATGCATCTACTTTAAGATGATTGTAAACATTTTATAGGTTATAATTAAAATTTTTTTTCGAAAAATTTATAAAAATTTTTTTAAAATACAAATTTAAAAAATAAATCATAAAAATGGGTAAATTTTATTTGGAATGAACCTAAATTTCGAACTGTATAGGAAGGAATCAAATATATTTAGTAAAAAAAGATGTGAATAAATATATACCAAATTCAATTAACATTGAGGAGCTAAAATTTTGAGAGCTAATTTTTTAAACTACTCATGCTATTTTTACAAAATTTCGCAGTTTCGCATAATTTGAGTCGTAGAATCGAAATATGGAAAAAAAGTGGCATGTCATTTCAGATAAAGTCCGATTTTGTGTCATAATATCTATATTAGAACAATGCTATATATAAATCTAATACATATCTTAAATCGTGCTTTCGAGACATGAAAAACGCAATTTGAATTTCGTCAACCGGCCCAGTAGAATGGGAGATATAGAACTTTTCCTTTTTTTTTTTTCCAAGCAGTGTACGTTGATAGGTAAAAAGATAGTACAGTAAGTCCCCTTTAACACGAATTCACAGCAAATATGTGATTAACGTGAAGAAAATTTCGGCCCCGGGTGTGAGGTATGCGATCTAATAAGAAATTTTATAGGTTAAAGTGAATTTCGATTAGCAGGGATGATAAACTTTTTTAGTCCATTGTATTGTTAGATTTTATCATTCAACATAAACTTTCAAAAATTTTCAATAAATTTTTTCCTGTTGTTTCTCTTCTAGGACTGTATTCAAAAAGTTTCCATCCCATTTAATTGAAAACTGCAATACACTGCATTCTTTAAAACATAACCAGTATGAGTAACATTACTTTACAATCATTGCATTACAATTAGTTTTGAGGAATATGGTAGTGCAGATGATAACGTTTCTAATGGAATCTCATGTACAAGCAGTTGTGTCTGAGGTGCAAGAAATGTCATCAAAAGAAAGTGATGAGAACAATATCATGCCACCCACCTCCCTGAAAATGCTACATGCCTAGGACATGAATATTTTTTTGCAACATCCAAATTGGCCTCCAGTTTTACACAGGCATGACTACCATTGGCCATGAAAATGGTGATCTATGAGTGCATTTTTTTTCAAGTTATAGTAATTAATGCAGTACTGCAGTATTTTCTATAATGACACACTTAAAATATTGTAGTAATTATGTAATTATATCCTGTAAATGGTTAATGTGCAGAAAAAATTATTTAAAAAATAACAAATTTTTTTTACTATGAACACTGAATTTTTGGTTCCTTGAGATTCATGTTAACAAGGATTTACTTATTTTTTAATATTATAGCAAACTGTCTGTAGGGGAAGGGCAAAATGATAATAAATGTCAAAGTACTGATTCCTGAAACTATAAAATATATTTCCATTACACAATATATTTATTTTATCAATCTCTTTCCTCTTCATATTATGCTCTATTTGGGCAGAAACTGGCAAGTTCTAGATTAAAAAAATTACCTAAATAATATTACCTTTCTTATACACTCATGTCTAAATTTATCTTTACGTACCCACAAATGAATAATAGTCCATGAAATCAAAGTTATCCATTTGTGCAGGGAATATATGAAAGACAAGCTTAATTAACTCAATCAAAAAGAATCAAATGGTTTTTGACATGCAGGTCAAGGCATTACATAATCTGACAGTAAATCAATCACTTTGCACAAAGTGAATACTTGAGTTCATATCTGCAATACAATGTTTAATTTCAATGTATCAGAACTCAAAACAGTTTGTTATGGATGTGAAGTATCATTTGGAAGATTGGAAGAATCTGTGAAATCGGCTGTTTAGAAGCAGGGCAGACAATCATGGAGGCAGTGGGATGTGTTAATATTTCAAGACAGATACCCTCTACACTATGGAAACAATTTCATAACTCTGAAATTGTTGTAAGGAGGCCTGGACAAGGTTGTAAACAAATAAAACTGCTTTTCAAGGTTAATAACTGACAATTGCCCATCATAACACAAAGTGTGCAGCTTGGCAGTTATGTTCAGAGCTTGCAGCCACCACTGGAACTGATGTCTTATGGCAAATTGCATACAGAAACTTTAATGAAAGGCCTTCATACCACAAAGCTAATAGTATGTGTTTCGTTGTCTTTACAACAAAAGAGGGATCACTTTAACTGGTTAAAACAACATCAGAACTAGAGTGAACATTAATATTTCCATGCACTCTTTGCTGATGATTCGAGATTTAGTTTTAACATAAATCCTAAACATTTTACATCTGGAGTCAGGATGCAAAATTTTGTTTCAAACGCTAATGATTGTTTCAGTAATGCAGATGTGATGGTATGGCGAGGAATACTGATCAATGGACATACAGCCCTACATAATTTCAACAGCTGATCTGTGACTGACTAGAGATATTGGCATGAGGCCTTAGAAGCTTATGTAAGACTTTTCAGAGGTACATATGGAAATCAATTTTTATTTATGGATGATAATGATTGTCCATTTTTAGCAAACCTCCTTGACGAATTATTTGAAAGTAGAGATAATGAGCAAAAACCATGGCCACGAAAATCTCCTGATTTGAACCTGACAGAGAACATACTGGATTACCTTCGAAAACTGCTCAGTTACATGGAGACACCCTCTTCCTAGAAGTGTAAATGCCCAGAAGACGCTACAGGAGTGGAACTTGATTCCTGAAACTGTAGCTAAATGTTACTGTCACCATGAAAACGGATTAAGATATGGGTGTACAAGTCAGGCAAAATCACGTACCATATTAAATTCGTAAGCCTTAATTTTTTTCTGAGTTATTCTTTTTTTGGAGGGACGGGCTTAATTTTCCCCTTATTATATATTATAAGCACTTTTATTGTTTCATGCTATAGTTTTATAACATATGCAGTGCTCTCATTTTTTTTCCTTTGTATTTATATATTATGATGTGTATTATTCCACATAAATTTGTGAAATTATAATCGACAGTTTCTCAGAAATTTATGATTTCATGCATGTAAAGATAATTTTGGACATGATAGTATATAAGTACAAGTATTATATGATGTCTCACAAACTGCATCTAAGCTAAATAAAAATTTATGTTGAAAATGTTTTATGCAGTTTTATAAAAATAAGTACCTAAAAATATTATGGTGCAATTTTGCATTAAAAAATGTTAAATAATTGGAAAATTAAGAGGTTTTATATATATAAAAACTAATTAAATTGAAAAATTATGTAAAAAGTACTTTAACACACAGGAAAGATGAATATATTTGGCACAAATACTTTTTCCTTACTTTCATCAACTATTACTAATCTAACTACATCTATTATAATAATACTTCACTATTCTGATCAAATAAACTAATTCCTACCAAACAATTTCTGAAGTTATAATGTAACCACTATAAATTTTTCAAACTTAAAATGTTATAATACGTATAACACAATTGATAAAACTTTGTAACTTCAGTATTAGGATGCAGTCAATATAAATATTTATACAAAGCTACAGTGTTGAGCACAATAAATTCTAATTTCAATTTTGTATGACTCTGATCTAATCTCAAAATATCTAAGTACATTAACTATGAATTACAAATGTAATTTTCGTTGGGCTGCTAAAGGCTACTTCTTACCATAATTAAATTCTCAGATTATTTAAAACAGTGCAAAATGTTTTATAATTAGGTTAGCGTTGATTTAACAGAAATGTATTTTAAGAAAATGGAATACATCACTTTCTTGTTCAAGAAGCATACTATAGAGTGATATTCTGACAGAAAAATTTGTTCACCGAAGAGATCATTTGTCTCAAAATAAGTTGAACTTTTTCCTTTAAACCAACACCTATACAAATTAAAATTTTGCTTGGTTTTAAAATTGAAGTTTGTGTGAAGAAAAATGTGACTTCAAATAAATGGATCTTTATTTATTAATATATATGCTATCCTGGGAAAATTCTATAAATTTCATTAAAAATACCCTTAAATTTTATAACAAAGTAAGATCAAATTGATAAGAAGATATCTAAGAAAATTTTAAGATTTTTAAAATTCTTATTTCATAAAAATATATTTGAATAAATTTTTATGTGAAAATTCAAATATTATTTATATTTTAATATGAC
>KK117210.1:627140-638121 GCA_000611955.2 Stegodyphus mimosarum
CAGTGTACCATTGGCCCATTAGAATGTTGCAAATCATCAAATGTTACCACTGTCAAAGGGATACTAAAGATATCTCAGGCAAAGGTTTCCAAAATATCAGGTTTTAATGAAAGTTTCTCACCACTGCAAACAGTTCACGTTGGCATGTTTAATCATATTTTGTCAAACAATTTTTGGCATTTGAAGGAAAGAGACTTGCTTTAGAACACTGCATTGTGAAATTTGCAAAAAAAATATCGTTATCATTAAGTACAAGGTGTCTGAAATGGAACTACCATACTACCAGATCAGAACCATTATTTACTTCCAGTTATGTTACAAAACATCAGCTACAGAATATCATGTATACAGCTTTAGGTACTAATGTTTAACATATGGTACCATGAAAGTTTGGTACCGAAAGTTCAAAAACAAGGACTATGACATTCAAGAAGCAAAACACTCTGGCCGGCCTACTGATGTTGAAGAGGCCCGCCTGTGAGAATTTGTGGAAGAAGACTAGTATGCAACCACTCGATCGCTTGCTAAGAAATTAGACATTAGTGCCATGTCCATTAGTTGCACTATACATCGCATAAACTTGACGTACAAGTTCAATTGCTGGGTGCAGCATGAGCTGACTCAAACAGATAAGGACAGATGTGTTCGGGCTTGCACTAATCTGCTCGAATATCAATGCAAGAACAATATTCGGGACTGGATCGTCACTTGCGATGAAAATTGGATTTACTTTAACAATACAGGCAGAAAAAGGGGTTACCCTGCTCCCGGTAAGCCCGTCGGCAGTATCACAGAGTGCAGTTCGATTAACAAAAAGATCATGTATTGTATCTGGTGGCACTGCCATGATATTATAGACAAAGACTATCTGGAAAAAAGTAAAACTTTTGACAATAAGGTGTACAGTGAGATGCTAGTCCATGTTGACACTATCAAGAAAAAATACTGAACTGAGTTCCGGCGCAAAGAGTTATGCTCCATCAAGATAATGGAAGACCACATGAGTCTGATTCATCGGCTGGACTTTGCATGGACTTGAATAGGATCTTTTGCCACACACACAATATAGTCCCAAAATCACTTCTTTGGATTTCTTTTTTCACACCTGCAGATACATCTTGCTGGTGCTATCTTCCATTCTGCACAGGATGTCCGAAATGAGGTTGATGTGTTTTTGGACTTAGGACCACCTGGTTTCTAGGCTGAAGGCTTTGAAAAACTACTAAAACAGCAGAAAATTATATATTTGGGTGGTGATTACTAACCGCACTAAAGTTACTATTTTCATGTTTTATTTCTCTCTTTAAGAACGTTTTCTTATGGAAAACTTTTGTTACAAACAGATAGCAATGCTATGGATGAATATATGTCTCGAAGGGGTGAACAGAACTGGCTAGGCCTCATCCGCACCTAAATTTTCCGTTATTCAAATGAAGCGAAAACTGTTACGACTTTCAGCCCTCGATTATGGCTGCAGTTCAATATTTTTCAAGCTTTGTGATCATGACAGCAGAATAAATCTTGATGTCAGTGCCCATGATAGTTGCTGGGCTCACAATGCATTCTACCCTTTTGCAATGATGCTTTATGACACTGCATGTTCCAAGAAATGTAGGCGAATGGTTCTCCATGATTGACACTGAAGTCGGCAGTATTTATAGTAGCTTTCATTACAGCACATTACTCGTAAGCAACACCTGCATGACAAGCACTTTTAGAACTTGGTAATAACATCATTTATGTCGTTGCTGAGATTATAGCCCTAAAAACCACAATTTATCTGCAATTTTTATTCACATTTGTTCACTGCTTCATTTTTCACAACTTCGAATTCAAGTAGGGATGGGATGTACAACTTTTAATCATATGTTATTCACTGATAATTTTTCTCTTTTCCAAGATTTACCAATTACATAAGGTTCGAGTTGTACATTCAGGAACATTACCAGCAGTGGCTGATTGTATGTCATGCATTGCCTCTAACTGCCATATCAGACAGCATGTGACAGACAGTTCTATTCTCAAGAATTTTGTTCATCTATTTTTCACTTTTTTTTTAAATTTATCTAATTTTCCCATTCGTTTTATATTTTGATGGTTACTTTACTGTCATCCTATATGTTGGGAATGGCATCACTACGCCACCCAATCAAAAGACAGATGGAGACTGACGTCATAGGACGCCAGAGAACGAGAAGAGAACTTTTCGCGAGAACGATGACGATGTTTGCACTCTGTAGTTAGATAGTTATTTTCCTTTCATATTTCATTGTGTGTATGTGTAAATAAATCCTTTTATTAGCTTTAAAGATTTCGAGTGTTCTATTTATCTAAGATAGCTGTTAAATTCATCGGGTAGATGACATACGAATCCCCTTCTGAGCTAGCCATGAGATCGAAAGATTATTAGGCAACATTTACTGGCGCCCAACGTGGGGCACGATAACAGCTAAAATAAATTGAAAATGGATCTTACACAGCTGAAAACTGAACGGAAATGTCTAAGAACTTCCTTTACGTCTTGTGCAAACAAAATTGATGCAGAATTGAAATCAGATATTCAAGATTTAAAGTTACTTTCGGTTCTGGAACTGCAACTTAAAGACAAGTTTAATCGACTTGAAATTTGCCAAAAGGAAGTAACGGCAAGAATTCTTCAATCTAAAGATGCTGAAACGTTATATGAAGAAGATTTTAGTTCATCTGAGCCCTACAGAGATAGATATTTTGAACTGTGTTCTCAGATCGAAAAGACGTTGAAAAATCCTTTACCTGCTGAATTACCTGAGAAACGCAAATTTAAACTGCCGAAGATCGAGCTAAAGAAATTCAGCGGCGAGGCCAAGGAATTTCTGACGTTTTGGAGCCAGTTTTCGAAGATCCATGAGGATCCTACGATTGCAGATGAAGATAAATTCCAGTACCTTCTGCAAGCAGTTGTTCCTGATTCCAAAGCCGCACGGGTAGCGGAGAGCTTTCCTGCAACGGCGTCGAATTATCCGAAAGCAATCGCCCAGCTTCGAGAGAGGTTTGGAAGAGAAGACTTACTTGTACAGATATACGTAAGAGATCTTCTAAGCATGGTTATGCGTAATGCAAGCAGTGGACGTGTGAAGACGGATCTTCCTACGCTCTACGATGATTTAGAAACCAAGATTAGAGCTTTAGAAAGTCTTGGGAGAACTCAAGAGAAGTATGGTGATTTCCTAACGCCTTTAGTAGAATCCTGCCTGCCCGAAGAAGTGTTAATTGCTTGGGAGAGGAGCAGAAATTTAAAAGAAGCACCTCGAGCTGATGACCGATGCCTTGAAAATTTGATGAATTTCCTGAAACAAGAAGTGAAAGGAGAAGAAATGGTTGTGTTAGCCCGTACTGGATTTAGTTCCAATCATATTTCTAAAAAAAGGGATACGCTAAATAAAAATATAGATTCCGCCACTGCAGCTGCACTAGTGAGTACATCGAATTCTGAGAGCCCAGGTAAGCGCAATTTTAACTGCCTCTTTTGCGAGAAACGGCATCCAACTAAGGAATGTTTTTCCGCTAGAAATATGACATTAGAAGCTAAGAGAAATATATTAATTAAAAAGGGTGCCTGTTTTAGATGTTTTAGATTGGGACATACTTGTAAAACATGTCGAGTAAACATTTCTTGCATGCACTGTCTTAAAAATCATCATTCTATAATGTGTCCCAATCGCCGAGAAAAAAACGCAAATGAAAAGTCTCGAAGTGACGTAACTGAAACCAGTACATTGACTAATAACTGTAGAATAGAAAATGTTTATTTAATGACTCTAACGGTTAAAATTAAATTTAAAAATATTGAGCTTAAAGTACGCACAATATTGGATACAGCTTCTCAGCATTCGTATGTCAGTAAAAAATTAGTAGAGGATTTACATTTAAAACCATTAAGGCGAATTAAATTGAAGCATGCTTTATTCGGGGGGAGAGAAACGCAAGTGCAGAATCACGATGTTTATAATTTGTTCATTTCGTCGTTAGATGAATCTTTCTCCTTTCAAATAGAAGCACTTTCAGAAAGCAAAATTTGTGGCACAGTGCCAAGAGTGAACGATAGTAAAATTCTTAATGAACTGAAAGAGAGAGGCGTCAGTTTGTCTGATTTGAGTTCTTCAGATTCTGAGATCGGCCTTCTTTTGGGGGCGAATATTACCGGCGCTTTGTTTACTAATAAATCTGTGAGATTGGCGTCAGGATTATTTCTAATTGAGACTTGTTTGGGACATGTGTTAACTGGGAATCATGAGTCATTTGGAGATAGCAGTGATGATACTATTCTGAATGTAATTTCGTTGTATGTTAGCAATTATTCGATAAAAGATTTATGGTCTTTGGAATCCATAGGAATTTCAGATCCCATAGACAATAATAAAAAGAATTTAGAATATTCCAGAGTTTTGGGAGAGTTCAAAAACAATGTGAAAATTCTTTCGGACGGTAGATATGAACTTTGTTTACCTTTTAAATCTGATATGGCCGATTTACCGACAAATAAAGATTTAACTTGGAACCGGCATAAAAGGATGTGCCAGCGAGCACAAGATAAAGCATTTTTAGAAGAATATACTGCGATTTTCCGGGAATGGGAAAAATTGAATATAATTGAAAGGGTAACTGATAATATTGATACAGGACATTTTTTGCCTCATCGGCCAGTAATTAAAGACAGTACCACTACCAAAATTAGGCCTGTCTTTGACGCGTCTGCTCGAGAAAGTGGTAAATGCTCTTTGAACGACCTTTTGTATAAGGGCCCGAACTTATTAGAAATAATTCCAGATATAATTGATAGGTTTAGAATTCATCCAATAGGATTGTCTTCCGATATTGAGAAAGCATTTCTAATGCTAAGTATAGCCCCTCAACATAGAGATTTCTTGCGGTTTTTTTATCCGTCCGAGAATGAACAGATTGTTTACAGACATCGCAGAGTGGTATTTGGGTTAAAGTCGAGCCCATTTTTATTAGCAGCTTCAATTACCCATTTATTAGATAACGCACCATCCGAATTTGAAGCTTTAGCGCAAAAACTGAAACGTTCATTTTATGTTGATAATTGTGTTTCCGGAGTTGCGAATGTTAAGGAAGAGGAAAATTTTATTGTGAAAGCGAAAGATATTTTGTCACGGGGTTGTTTTAACTTGAGAAATTGGGAGAGTAATGTAAAATGTAAATTTGTTTCTAAAAGTACTGGTGTCACTAAAGTATTAGGAATTTTGTGGGATCTTGATAAGGACACTCTTAAGTGTAATTTAAACTTTGATATTGTGAGCGAAGATCAGAATTTGACTAAAAGAATCATTTTAGCTACAGTTCAGAAAATATTTGATCCTATAGGTTTGTTGAGTCCTGCAATCTTACCGCCTAAACTTTTATTGCAGAAAGCGTGGAATTTAAATCTAAAGTGGGATACTCCCTTACCAGACAACATTCAGATGGATTTTAAAAGATGGTTTAGAGAAATAGCCGGATTAAGAAACGTCGAAATCTCACGTTATGTTGAAATAAACGATTCCACCGAGATGCATGTTTTTGTCGATGCATGCAAAGAGGCATATGCCACCTGTATTTTTTTCAGAACGAAAACCTCTCAAGGGGTAAATATTTACTTTGTTAGAGCAAAAACCAGAGTTGCGCCTTTGAAAAAAGTGACGATCCCTAGGTTAGAGTTAATGGCTTGTTGCATTGGTGCCAGGTTAGCACATTCAGTGAAGCAGGCATTAAGCGGCCATGATATTAAAACAATATTTTGGAGCGACTCTATGATAGCTTTATACTGGTTAAAAGAATATGGTGATTGGACAGTTTTTGTCTCAAACAGAGTAAAGGAAATAAATAATCTCTTTCCAAATAATGAGTGGCGACATGTGCCAGGAAAAATTAATCCCGCGGATCTGATTTCGCGAGGGTGTTCGCCTAAGAAATTGTTAGAATCCTGCTGGTGGAATGGCCCAACATGGTTGTTACAAACACCAGACAACTGGCCTAATAGCGAGATATTGATGACTGAAACACCCGAAATAACTCTTGAAAGGAGAAAGGTTAGGCTATGTAATGTTAATTTGTCAGAAGAAAAAATCCCCTGGTATGCCTTTAAATTCTCAAATTTCCATTCGATAATTAGAATGGTTGCTTGGATTCTAAGATTTATTAATAGTACAAGATCGCGTCCCGATACTAGACAGGGGGGAGAACTTTTAATGCAGGAGATTGAAAATGCTGAGATGCTGCTTATTCGATATGTTCAAGCTCTATTTTTTCCAGTTGAAAGCTCTATTCGAAACTTGTGCGTTTTCAAAGATGTGAACGGAATTATCCGAGTTAAAACTCGAATTACTGAACGCATAGATAAGCCTTTCTTCATTTCGCCAGTGCTTCTTCCTGATAAATGCATCTTTACTCAGAGACTGATTGAATATTTTCACCGAGAAAACTGTCATGCTGGAACCCAGATATTACTAAGTATATTGCGTGAAAAGTACTGGATTATAAGAGGGAGAAGAGTGATACGTCCGATACAACGAGTATTTCCTCTAGAAGTTCAAGATAATGAGTTGTCAAGTTCACGTCATTTAAATGATCCTCAAAACCACCAATCGCATGTAAAGTCTTCAGTTTCTAGTATGGGAAACGATTTGTCTACCTCTTATCATTCAGAAGTTTTTGGATCGTCCCAATCTCCGGATCCTATTAATGTTTCCGATGCATGTGACAGTCCTAAGACTATAAAGACATGGTCTGGTAGAACTGTTAAGATGCCACTTAGGCTTAACTTGACAAACTTGAATGTTTTGAGTAGCTATCCAGCAACTCAAAGGGGGGAGGATGTTGGGAATGGCATCACTACGCTACCCAATCAAAAGACAGATGGAGACTGACGTCATAGGACACCAGAGAACGAGAAGAGAACTTTTTGCGAGAACGATGACGATGTTTGCACTCTGTAGTTAGATAGTTATTTTCCTTTCATATTTCATTGTGTGTATGTGTAAATAAATCCTTTTATTAGCTTTAAAGATTTCGAGTGCTCTATTTATCTAAGATAGCTGTTAAATTCATCGGGTAGATGACATACGAATCCCCTTCTGAGCTAGCCATGAGATCGAAAGATTATTAGGCAACACTATAGATGCATATTTTTAGTGACACAAAAATCTCTTATAGTTTGAAACTCCTTTATTTACGTGTAATATATATATATATATATATGAATAGCAGGACGGCAACAACTCGACTCGACTAACGGTATCCCGAGGGAGACTGATAATGAAAGATAAGACGAGCTCTTGTGTTTTCGACTAAGACGTAATGATTAGACAACAAAGATGTATCTCCTTGATTATCACTCTTTTTTTCATTTGTAAATAGTCACCACTGTAAACCGTCACTAATGTACCTTCACCAATATCTAAATAAACTACTTTAGTCATCTAGATATGTATCGTCAGCCTACAAAATTCCCTAGACGCCGAGTCTAATGGGACCTCTACCGGTTCTTCAGTGAAGGTAAGCTGTTCTTTAAGAATCAGTTAAATAATGTTTTGAATTCAATTTAGATGGTGTGAAAGTAAGAATCTTTTGAATTTAATTTTGATGAAGTAAAACTATATTTTTGCCGCCAGAACTTGTTGTATTAAAACAAGAACTTTTGTTTTGAATTCGAAACTGAATTTTCATTTTGCTGTATTTACTTGTTCATCACTTGTGTTCTTCGAAATATTTAAATTGTACAATGTCAACTCTAAATGATATACCACACATAGCTAAATCTTTAAAATTAGCTTCTACAAAAGCAGTTAAGTTACTGCATAAATTTGAGTTTGATTAAGAAGGTAGGTGACCGTGCAAATCGCAAACGACTTCGCGAATTCACAGGCCTAGATATCTCTTTTCACACTGCCGAAGTTAAGGAACGTTTATTAAATATTTTCATTCTGGCAGATCTAATTTCGATTCTTAATGTTCGGAATTTAGAATGTGCCATTTCTGCTGATGAATGTATACTACAATTGTGAATGCTTTAACTAATTTCGATCTGTTATTAGAAACTACTATTTTCGATTCTGATTCCGACAGTGAAGTAGAAGACTCACATCAAAAATTTATTTCCGAAAATAAAATGGAGTCTCAAACAAATACGCAGTCAATTTCTTGTTCGAACTTGGCAACTAGCCAAAACGCGCAGACTAACGGCACCGATGTTTGTTTACATAAACATCGAATAAATCATTCACCTGGCAAGTCATCGATGGTAAATGAACAGCAATTCAGTATAACTTTCCGTGATTTATATGACTGTATTAACCTTTTGACGGTTCTTCTGATAATTTAATTGAATCTTTTAAAAATAATCTAGAAGAATTATTTCAACTTAATAAGAATTACAAATGATGTTCACAAGATTATATTTATAAAAAAATGCTTATCAGGCTCTGCTAAAACTTTTGTAAATTTCTTACATGGTGTTAAAACGTTTACTGCGCTAAAAGAATATTTATTAGAAGAATTTTCCTTGAAGCTTAATAGTGCAGATTTGCATAAACTAATGTTTAAAAGACGTTTAAAGCCAAACGAATCATTATCCGATTATTTTATTGCTATGAGAGAAATTTGGTTCTAGAGGTCAAATTGATATGTCTTCTATTTTTAATTATGTGATAAATGGTATTCCAGAAAACCCTAACAAAAATTTATTATATGGTTGTAAAACTGTAAGTGAATTCAAAGATAAGTTAAAAATTTACGAAGAACTTGTGTCTGCTTTCAAACATACTAAATTTTCTAGAGATCTGAAATTTAAGCAAAATAATTTTCATCACTTAGAGAACAATATTTCTCAAAAGCCTACCCAACCTACAGTTTGCTACAATTGTGGTTCTAAAGGCCATAAAAGTTCTAATTGTTCTCATAAACAACCCAAATGTTTTTCATGCAATTCATATGGGCATAAATCATCTACTTGCACTCAGAAACCAAGTCGTGCATCACCTCCATCGCCACAAAAATCAGAGACAGTTCTCAATCAAGTTGTCGTACAGTCACATCCCCTACATTCTATGATGATTCACATCAATATTTCTGAGGTTGTTGTTCCCTTATTGATTGACATTGGCAGTCAAGCTAGTATAATTAACACATCAACACATAAAAAAATTGGTTCTCCAGCGCTTCAAAAATCTTCTATAACATTATCAGGACTTGGTGATACCATTGTACACCCAATAGGATATTTCACAGGTTGTTTCAAAATTCAAAATACAAATTTTAAAACTGACATTCATATCTGTTTACGCAATTATTGGAAGTCATTGTATCCAACAAGCAGAGTTTTTTTATTAGAAAGCATGGTATTAAACTAACTGAAGCGGAAAACAAGAACTCTGAAAGCTATTCTGAAGGACATAAAAATTCTCATTGCATTGAAAGTGGTTCTGAAAAAGGATCCGGAAAAGTTGTGAATTCTTGTTTTTCACTTCCAAAATCAGAAACTGATCTTGTTAGTATAGTTCCTGATACAGTACAGAATGTGAACAAACTGGACACTTCATCTACAACCAAAGCAAGTGGCAATGATTCCCTGATTGCGAATTCTGACGATGTTCTGCGTGATGCAGATTCTGTTGCAAATGAAAATGATGCTGTCAACGATGAATTAGTACAAAAAGGAAACTTAAGCACAAAACACGTAGATTCGAAGGCATCGAGGAAAAACGCCACTGCAGAAGGATGTTCTGAAAAGAAGCATTTTCGCAAAGAAGCGTCTCAGCTCACAGTTTATGATGAATAAGTGCTAATTCCACTAGAAAAACTTCAGTAACATACCTTGCAAACAGACAATCAAAAGAAACTGTGCCAAACGAAGAAACTACAGAGATCAGCGAATAAGAAGAAAAGGTTGAAAAGTAGAAGTCAGCTAGAAAACTTGATGACAAAGACGCTGATACAGAGAGCAAAGACATAACAAACGAAACTAAAGAAGGTAAGAAAAAAGAAGTTGAAAAACAGACGTCAATATAACAAACGCCGCAAAAAACCACCCTTATACAAAGCTGGTGATCAAGTCGCACCTCAACGCACTCAATTTGGAACTGGAATCAAACTTCGTCCCCGATTTTTTGGACCCTACAAAGTCACAGCTGTTAAGCCAAATGACCGCTATGATGTAAAGAAAGTTGGAATACACATGAAGGCCCCAATAAAACTTCCACAGTTGCTGATCTGATGAAACCGTGGCCTTTTCAACAATGACCTCTTTGGACATTCTATTTACTATTTACTACCTTTCATTCTTTTTTTCTTCATTATTTTTTTAATTAGTTGAAACTCTTTTTTTCTCTACATAGAATTTTTATATGTACAAGATGTATTAAGATGTTAATTTTTTTTCCCTTGCCAAGAAGTTCGAGATATGCTCCTAAAGACGCTTAAGCATTTACGACGGTCTGGAGAAACAACACTTTTCCCTCTCAAGACGTTCCAAGATGATCCATTGAATGAAAATGTGTTTTTTTTTCTCCTCAGGACGTTCCAAGACGATGCATCCAAATGAACTTTTTTTTTAATTACTCATTTCAGATTTTGTTGTAACTCCATCATCGCCAGGAGGCCCTGTCGCGTCAGCATGCCCGAGTGTGAATAGCAGGATGGCAACAACTCAACTCGACTAACGGTATCGCGAGGGAGATTGATGATGGAAGATAAGACGAGCTGTTGTGTTTTCGACTAAGACGTAATGATTAGACAACAAAGATGTATCTTCTTGATTATCACTCTTTTTTTTCATTTGTAAATAGTCACCAATGTAAACCGTCAATAATGTACCTTCACCAAAAGCTAAATAAACTACTTTAGTCATCTAGATATGTATCGTCAGCCTACAAAATCCCCTAGACGCCGAGTCCACATATATATTGATATATATATATATATATATATATATATATATGTAAATAAA
>KK117210.1:645336-662298 GCA_000611955.2 Stegodyphus mimosarum
AAGCTACTCGGCATTCACAAAACCCAAACGGCGCCTTTACATCCCCAGTCGAACGGCATGGTAGAGAAATTTAATCGAACCATCCTCAATAACCTGTCATTAGTGGTTTCCAGAAACCAACAGGACTGGAAAAGAAGTTACTGCTGTTTCTACTGGCCTGCCGCAGAGTTGTCCACGAGACTACTGGCTATTCCCCATCTCAGATGCTCTTCGGTCGTGACCTTAGTCTGCCATGTGATCTTTTGTTTGGTCGCCCTCCGGATGTGCCTTCATAACCTGAGGAATACACTGAAGATCTCCAGGCCCGATTTGAAGTAATGCACAACTTTGCACGAGAGCGAGTCAACTTGGCGACGGAGAAGATGAAGACCCAATACGACACCAGAGCTACAAAACATTATTTCAACGAAGGAGACAAAGTGTGGTTGTGGAATCCGACTCGTCGAAAAGGAATTTCTCCGAAACTCTTTTTCACCTTCAATCACCTTGGGATGGTCCGTCCACAGTTCTAAGCAGACTGAACGACGTCGTGGTTCGGATCTGTAAGTCGTCGAATTCTAAGCCTGAAGTCGTTCATTACAACAGGTTAGCTTTTTACTATGGCCATAGTACGTAGTGCATATAGTTGTAAATAGTTTTCTCCCTATGTAAATAGTATAAGACCATGGTACTTTTTGCATTTAGCATTTGATAGTATTTGTTTTACATTTAGCATTTGATAGTATTTGATTTGTATTTAGTATCTGATAGCATTTGATTTGTATTTAATATTTGATAGTATTTGACTTGTATTTGATGATTGATATTTGATTTGCTGAAAGTTACTTATTGCAATTATTGTTTATTTTGTTATTGTAATGTAATGTTTATTATCGCATTGATGCCTTAGTTGTAAGTTTGGCTTCGTGTACAGGGATTGTACTGCACAGGAGGTGCAGTCCTTGGGAAAGGGGGCAGTGTTACGGATTTCGTATTTATTTAGAATTGTAATTAAAATTGCTTTACTTTCCCATGCAACGATTTTTGAAGAGAAAGCTACGTCAGAAAAGTAAAAATAAAAGAGCGTGTGCATTTAATATTTAATAAATAAATATTAAAAGAGCGCGTGCATTTAATATTTAAGAAATAAATATCTCGTAACTGCTGTTGCCATCCACAAAAACCGAGAAATATCGAGGTTTTACCAAATGTTCTAGCAACTAATTAAAAAGCCGAATTGAAACACCTCAGCTCAGTTGTAGTTGTTTAAAGCGAACTGTTTATTTACTTAATGCTGTTATTGATTGTTGCAATTTCGCTGTGAGATAGAATTAGTTTCTCTGTTTTTGAATTAAGTTTTGTTTAACTTTTGAGATATTGTGATATTGTACGAATATGTCTGAAGAAATATTTCAGCATTTTGTTTTATTTCTTGTGGAAAGAATAGATTTTGTTAACTTTTTAACGACTTGTGCATTCAATCCATTTATAAACCCGTACGCACAGAACAATATTCACACATGCATTTATATATATCTCTCTTCTCAAATGTGACTTTTTTTTAATTAGTCTGTGACACATTTTCTGCCGCTTGAAAACTGGTACTGTTAATGAAGTACACTTTCCACAGATTCATTTACTTTCATTAAAAGATTCACTTGTATTTCCATTAATTTCAACAAAACTTAGTTTATTGTTCTAAATTCTTTTGATATACAGTGAGAGAAAGCAATATGACCTGGTTATGTACTATGAACAATATGGGCTTATGAAAGGAAGTAAATATTTCTTCTGGGGATGAAAATGAGGTTATCAGATTTCTTGCACATATAAAGTAGGTACGAAGCTGCCAATTCATGAGCATGCAATTAACCTCCTTATTTATGACATGCCTTGTTTTTTTCTGCTATCAAACTTAACTACTGCATTTACAGTCGATCCTCTGTTAGCTGAAGTCTGTTAAGAGAGTCAGCAATCGATTTACAGAAATCTTTCAACACATACAAAAAAACTGCAAAGAATACAACAAAAATTATCATTCACAAATTCTCTTATTCATGACCTTTTGCCTTTCTTGCCAATGATGGAATTTTTAAAAACCTTCTTAGTGTTCATGCACGATTAGTGTTTTCTCTTCTCATAATTCCAAGACTGAATTCCTTGGACAGCAGACAGGTACATCATTCACAACACTATCTTTTTTCTCCCCTATGATCCCTTAGCACAGATATTTCTATAAATGGTCATTACTCATTTTTTTTTTCGGATTGTTTGCTTTAAGTAATTGTACCCAATGTGCCCTGCCCTTCCCAAAAAAGGGTAATTTGTTAAATCGTAAGAAGTTGTTATGATACGGAAAAATATTGGAAGCTGTAAATAGAATTAATAAAACTAACTCACTGAAAAAAATTTCAACTGAATTTGTCATCTGTGAAATAACTGTATAGGTCTAGAAGCAAAACAGTTTTAAAACAGCAGTTGAAGATTTTTGCTGAAACACTGTTTCAAGTAAGCCCCGGGCTACAAAGTCAACTCTTAAAAAAGCAAAATTGACAAAGCTGGCTCTCTTTTTATGGTTCAGCCAACAGCATGACTCAACGAAAAAAAAAAAGATAACTCCTGGATTTTTGTATACAATTTCAAAAAGAAATGAAAAAGACAAAAACAATATAAATTGTTAGACATCAATTGATAATGAATTTGTAGACATTTCAAAAGTAAAAAAGAAATGAAGGTACTGTTAAAGATGGTTTTTTTAGGAAAAGCTACAGTAAAACAAGTTTTCAAAGTTTTGAATTGAAAAAATTTGGAAAATAATCTGATATTTCTTTGCATCGTCTGTTTTAGCATCAAATTGTTCCATGTCATCCATTTTGTTATTCATTTCACAATTGGAATGTGCGTCTAAATAACTGTGCATATTTTTCATGATGTTCCTCATTTCGGTTGACGTGGGAACAGGAGCTGCATTATTCATTTACTTTTTGTCTTCGGAATCTGCATCAATGATACTTTGTTTAGCTTTGAACAAACTCCAAAATGTCTTTCTGCCATAACTGGGGATGTACACACATTATCATCCTCTACTGGAATGAATTCTTCAAATGATACAGTAGGACAGTTAAATGATACAGAAAAACTATCTCAAACATTTCATTAAGTGCCGGTTCAGTTTCAGTATCCTTCTTCTCCATTTCTTCTGGTGCGAATCAAACTCACTGATTTTTACACACACTGTGATGTATTCGTCACCGAATTCCAAAGCCAACTGATGAGATGTTTTTGTGTGGAATTCGTAGGGATGGAGGGTGAAAGTAGCTCAGATAAACAAAATGGGCTTGTGTCACAGGAACTGGCTATTCCAAGGGTATTTCAAAGCCAAGTTAGCCTCTTTTCTACAAAACATGTGAAACCACCTTTCATTTCATAGCCTTCCTAAATCTCACCTGTGTGGCTGGTGTTTTCCATATTTTCCGATGAGAAATCTTTTCCTGTTGAGCACTTTTTGTTTCGTGTTAAAAGGGAAAAAAAAATGCATGAAAATACATAATAGTTTGTCGGGGCCGTTGTATTTATTTAGTGTTAACCAATATTTTGTCTTAAGCGTTTTCGCGTTAAACGTCTTTCACTATATATAAAAAAGTATTACAGAAACCAAGAGTGAAATTTTAAAAGAATTTTGATACAGATATAGGATTGACAAAACTAGAACTGTCACAAATAAGTACATATTCTTGTATCAACAATAAAAGTGAATGTTCTGATATAAGAAAAATTAATTTTTTTTATAAAATATGCTTTCATTTAAAACTCATAAAAGAAATAATGAGTTTAAATAGTGAGGATGATGATGATAATGAAAAACTAATCTCATCTTCTTCCCAAGACACATACATTATGTTGACATATTAAAAAATTTTCTTTGTTAATTAAGGTACTAGTGAGAATTTGAAGAACTTAATTCAGTTCATAATGCTTTACTTGGTTCACAATGCTACTTTTAAGCTAATGGCTTAAAAATCACAAAATTCATGAAATGACACTTGGAGATTTTTTCTTAAAAAAAAATTAAGCCTACACATGTATTAATATCTTCTAGGAAAAATATGTTACTTACTAAAGATGGGAAAATGAATTTCAGATTTTGACACAGATTTCCAATTAACTGCAAACAATTTTACATGATCACATTTCAAACTGCAACATAAATTTCATAGAACCCTATGAAAGGCAAGTACGTGCATTTTCACTCCAAAACATTATTTACAATGAGCATATACAAGAACATTATTTCAGGGTATGACTAATTAAATAATAGCCTCCTGCAAATCTCTTAGAAATCCTTATGATTGTTTTCCATATTTTTTGACTGCTTTGTCTTTTAACAAAAAAACAGGATTATATGAGCTACTGGATGATTTGAAACCCTTCTAAAATATGAGGTCTTAAGCTGGGCTTAGCCAATAATCAGACCTGGTAGCGTTTCTGCTTTCAGATATGCATCAACATACATGGTTGATTGATGGATCAAGATCCTTTCATAATGGTACCCATACCCTCATGCAAACTGCTCACTGTTCCAAAAGTCAGAAAATTTCATGTCCTAGCATAAAGGTGCTCAGACCTTTATGCAGATTAGTTTTTCATCTTACAAAAAGAAATCTTCATAAAGATATAAGCGTTTTATGTTGGGATACTGCTACACAAGTGGTGCTTTAGTCAGCTACTCTGATTAGCAAGGCAAAAGAAAATTCAGGATAGCAGCCCTTTTGTATAAATAATGCCCAAACTTTTATGGACTGCTTTTTTCAACTCAGTACTCACATCCTTAAAATTGATTTACATAAGAATGTACCTTTATGATACAGCATTCTTTAAATATTTCCACCTTTTTTAAACAGTGGACATTTTTTATAAAGAATCGGGAACCTTTATGATAGAGTACCATTATGAAGGTATTCCAGTGGATCTTAATGATGACATTACCTAAAAACATCAAGATGTGCAATGTGCACAGTATAAGAGAGCACAATAAAACAAATCAATATCAGTGTATATTAATATATATGTATAAATGAATCTTATGAAAAATGTATGATTATGAATGACTATCATGAGTTGTGGAAAAGTATATAACATAAAAAAAAATTTGCAAATCTTGATCAAAATCAAGGATGAAAAAACATTAAAACTAACTTGAAGATGAAACAATATAGACGAACATATAAATAACATAAATACGATCAGTACACCTATAAGTACATGTAAGATGAAGCAGAAGAGCCTTAAAAATAATGTAAAATATGAAACATGAGTATATATGTATGTACCAAAAAAAATGGATACAGATGTTATCTAAAGAAACCAACTAAAATCAATGAAAAAAGCATGAAAAAACAAAATGTGTATTTACAGTTATGAGGCGATTAAAATCACTTAAACAATATACACAAAGGATGTCCATATCAGCAAAATGTACATAATGTACGATGGCCAAGGAAAAAAAAATAATGAGACCAAAATAAAACAGTAATTTCGAGATTAAATGGCCCACATAGTGTTAAAATGATAAATAAAAATAAAATTTTAAAAAAAATCTGATTCACCCACTACTGCACTGAATTATGTTATCATTATAAATAAAAATAATAAACTTAACCCACTTTAAACTGTGAATAATTTTATTACTGTTATTTATCATCTAAAATGGTAATCCTTGTAAAAAATCACAGGGAAGAAGATTAAACTAAATGATATAACTATATTTTCTTTAAAAACTGTAAAATGCTAAGATGGGGCTATTTCTCAACTAGTTCAAGGTTCCACTAAAATCAAAGTATCAGTCCTAAGAACTCTGCAAAAAATGTATCCCATGTCAAATTAGAATAAATTATTATTAACGTCTATAGCAGGGGTCGGCAACCTTGTAGCTGCGGTATGCCAAAACAATCTATCAATATGATTCAGGATGCTGCACATTAGGAAATATTTGAAACACTTTGATGCCTGTGGCAATGCATGCAAAGTTAGAGAATAGGGACAAAAGTACAGATTTAGAGTTTTATTTTATATTAATTATGCATCATTTAAAGACATTTATTAACACAAAAATGAAAAATATAAAATATAATAATTCCTTCAACAAAAACAAAAAATTAAAGTTGTACATATATAATGTATTATGTATCTTTTAAACATATTTATTAAAATGAAAAATAAAAGACATAAAATATAAGTATTCCTTCAATACAGTAAAACAAAAAGTTAAGAATTTTAATATGAACCTTGCCCTTATACCACTTTAAATATATTGTAATATCAGGGACATAATTTGTGACTTTCCATTTGACACTTGATTCTGAATATTCATTTGTTAAACAACTTCTTTTTGGACTTAAAATATTTCTCACATGAGAACAAAATTGTTCACATAGATATGTGGAACCAAAAGCAGAGCACATGCGATTTTCTTCAAGGAATTAAATCTCTCCAATGACATCCAGCGATTTAAAAGAGCTGTCGATTTATCATTAAAGATATCTTCCACAGTTTTTTTGTAATTCCATAAATTTTACTTTCCATAATTCTGAAGATGTTAGTTCAATAAGTTCCATTTATCAAGTATTTCAACATTTATTGAAATTATCAACTTCCATCCACTCAAAAATTGAAAAGAGTAATGGGATTATTAATGGGTCTATTAAAGTTGGTTTGATTAAGAAGGAAAATACAGGCACACATGCTTCAAAGTCTGCATATTTTGGAAAATTCCACCTTAAGTGCTTCAAGGTAGGTTTGAAGTTCCTTTTTGAGTATGGTTGATGCATTTGCAAGTGCTTTAACATTTGGAAGTATTTATAGGTATCATATATGGGAATTAATATCATGGGAAAATATATTTAATTTTGCAGCAAAGCATTTCAAATATTAAAAAAGTTCAAGCACTGTTTGGCCCTTTCCTTGAAATTCATAGTTCATTGAGATTTTAGTTGTATCAGTCAGAAACATCAATTTGCATAACCATTCTTTATCTTTCAATTGGGGACAATGTTAAATTTCCTCACTAAGAAAAACTTTAATGTGTTCCATGCACAACACAAACTTATTTAAGACATCACCTCAGTTAAGCCAATGGACATAGCTGTATAAGGGGAGATCCACATATTTGCTTTCCATTTCTTCTGAAAGAGATTTAAACTGCCTGAGTACCAATAAAGGATGAGACACGATGAAATTTACTATTTTAACAACAGTGTTCATTTCATAAATTAAGTGCTCTGACAAAATTCTGGCAAGTAAACTTTCCTAACTGCACAGAGAGAGAGAGAGACTGATAACTTTGTAGAGTGGTGTAGAGCGCCACTGAGAATTTTGTTAAGTGCCATAGGTTGTCAATTCTATAGTTCTCTAGCAGACATGATACTAGATTTAAAATGTTTACTTTTCACTACTGAATTAAGCAAAAAACGTTAATATATATGCTACACTGGTTATCATAAATTAAGGAAAAATCAAAAGTTACATATAGAATTTTATGAAACTTACCCACAATATACAACACATAGTAAGGTATCAAATAACATAAAAAGAAATTACCAAGCAATTACGGTAGCATAGAAATTAGCACATGTATAAAATGAACAAATTGAAGGTGTCAGTTTTCTAAAGGAAAAATACCTTCAATATGGAATATGATCGCCTCTACAAGCAATACAGCGATGTGTAATGCTTCCAATTATGCGGCCTATCAGTTCCATAAGCTCTTGCAAGGCAGTTGCAAGTGCGGCAAGGATCTGAGGGGGGGGGCGGATTGAGAGCAGCCCTAGATGTCTTCCTAAAGCATCTGAAACGTGTTCAATAGGAATGAAGTTCAGGGATCGAGCTGGACACTCCATGCGCATAATTGTTTCCTGTAGAAGATAATCATATATGACGCAAGCCCTGTGTGGTCTTGTGTTGTCATCCTGTAACAGGAAAGCATCACCTATTGTCCCAGCATATGGGCGCACATAAGCATCAAAGATGTCATCTTTATAAACCTCAGCATTTCTGGTTCCCCTTGGAAAGACATGGAGGTCTGTGCATCCACCCAAAGAGATGCCACCAGTCCCAGCATATGGGTGCACATAAGCATCAAAGATGTCATCTCTATAAAGCTCAGCATTCCTGGTTCTCCTTTGAAAGACAGTGGAGGTCTGTGTGTCCATCCAGAGAGATGCCACTCCAAACACAGACACTGCCTCTTACGGATGTTTAATGGATAATTATGGGTTCCAGGTTCTCTCCATATCAAATAATGCCTACTATCGCTTTCTAGCCTAAACCTGAACTCATCCGTAAAGAGAACAGCCCTCCATTGATCAGGAGTTCAGTGGACACATTATCGTGCCCACTGCAAACGGTCCCTCCTATGGCATGACGTGAGCGGCACGCAAATGGCTGGTCACCTCGCATACAGACCACCTTCATGAAGCCTTCTACGCATAGTTTATGTTGACACCAACCTTCCGGTGGCTGCAGCAAGAAAGGATCTAAGAAGAGTCGGAATAGCGGTTCTATCCTGCGTGCACATACTGTCAGATATCGGTCATCGGCGCTTGTCGTAGCAGTTGGCCGTCCTTGGCTGAACCTCCTAGATGCTAAATCTGTGATTTGAAATTGCCTCCAAAGTCTATGAACCACAGAAGGACTCACATTTAGCCATCTGACCACTTCTGTTTGACTTAGTGCTGACTCTAGTCTCCCAACGGCTCTCCATCGTACTTCTGCAGGAAAATGATGCCTGGAGTTCATTGTTACGAATTGGCTATCTTAGATTTCTGATGTCACTATCACAGTGAAATATGTGGGCTTGCTTGCAAACATGGACTTTTATGCTCCTTGCAGATGACGTATTCTGAGTGAAGCACCACTAGTTTGCATATTGCAGTTTTACTCAGCTACTCTTACTTGGCAACATATTCAAATTTTGCATGGTTTGGCTTATTTTTTAGGGAGTTATCGCTATTTTTGTGATTTTGCCTTAATTTATGATAACCAGTGTATTCTACCACAATATATGAACTCTTAATGTTGATTTTATTTTCAGCATGATAAAAATTCTCGTACAGTAACTAGAAGAGCATGTTTCATTTCTTGTCAATAACATAACATATTCTATAAATACAATTAGAATCCAGATAAAAAGTTTTTGCCCCTTAAGGTCGAATCACACATTCAAAACTACATTTTTTTTTTTTTTTTTTTCTAACAGCTAGTCACAATGGATCACTCTGGGGTTACCATGTAAAGGGAAAACTAGTTCTATACAAATAATGGCTGATGATGGGAGACTTAACGGTAAATACATTTTTTTTTTCAGTGGTAAAGCAGGTAGACAAATCGTTTTAAACAGTTCTTCATGTCAAATAAACAAATATGTGATAGTAGCCTTAAAAACCTAAAGTTTAAAAATAATACTAAAAGATCTAATGTGGGCACCTGATGACTTCCTTTTACACCAAGGAAATTAGACACATTTTTTGCTGCACTTCATTTTAAACTTATTTCCTCGAATGATTCTAACTTAATTAACCAATCCTGCAATGCAAATTGAAAATAACATAAAAAACTGCAAATTTTGAAATTAAATATCCTGGTCAATTTTCTCATACACGAGTCACACTTCTCATATTTTTATTTTTTCATATTAAAGATAAAACTTTCCTATATATATTCAAATATAAGTATTGAAACTGGAAGACCATATTAAAAGTTAGATTTCATTACTTGTTCAAAACGATTTTTTTTTTTAAATTTGAAATTGTCAAACATCATTTAAAGCACTTCTACGATCAATGACTGTGAAGATAAAGGCCGGGTAAGGAGTGGGTGGGTATATATATATATGTAAGATATAAGAAAATATGATAGCTGTTTTAAAAACTAATTAGCGCTCTTAAAATTAGAATTCTAAATTTGGTGATCTCACCTTTAATTCATCTGTTTTCATGAATTCAAGATCATTTGACATTACGTAACGCTGCTTGAAAAGTGCAAACCAAAACTAATATTAACCAATGACAGCTGTCTCTAAAATCACACTTACTATAAATACTGTGGTGAACTAATTACATCATTCCATTCCCTTCTGCAAGCTTCCACCTTGCCAATAACTCCTCATATTGCTTCCCCGTTTAAAGTGTCTGCCTCTTAAGTCTAAGAATCAATGTAAATAGAAATTTATCATCTTTCATTATGATTGAATCATAAAAATGTATCAGATTTAATTATGATCAGATAAACATCTATGGAGATGATTTTATATGTGTGAAAATAAAGACTGGAAATACTTCAAGTTCATATTTTGTAATCTTCATATGTAAGCCTTCACACTCGGTTACAACAACTGCAAGCTAATTCCTCCCTCTATGCTCATCGAAATCATCACAATATATATATATACTTTTGGTACTTCAAATTGCAATAAAAATCGGAGGCGCTCAACTAGATGTTATAGCAGTCCCATATATAAAATTTCAGCACTCTACATCTAATTGTTTTTGAGTTATACAAGATATATACGTACATATAGATATCACCCAAAAATCCATTTTGAATCAATTATATAATCTGTTTTGTAATACGGAGTCCTTTATTCTGTCCATACATACAGACATCATGCGAAAAAACTAGTCAAAATAGATATTTCCGTTAAAATATGCAATTCAAAATTTATCACAATTAAATTATGTTCTTTACTTTGTACAAGAAAGTTAAAAAGAACATAATTTTTTTTCTAAACAATAAGTTCAAACTTATTATGTTTACTCTCCTAAGAAGTCTACACTTATATTACAGAAAATAAGTATTTTTATGAAATTTTACCAATTTTCTAAATTTTAAACAAATATATCTAAATATTTCAAGTTCAATTTCTTTTGAAGACAAACAAATCTTTTAAATTTCAGTTGACAGAATGAGTTCTCCTCTCTTTATCTGATTGTCAAGCTCTTGATATATGTCACAATGTGAAACATCTCCAATCATGTGACAGAAAATTTAGATGATTTCATATGATTTTCAATCAACATAGTTGATATAGCCTTGGTCGCAATATAATGGTTTCATCAGACTATAAAATCAGTCATTATGCATCTGTTAATATGTGCTACAATCTACATACATTTTCTGACTGCTAAATCCTGCATTCCATAAAATTGTCACAGCTGTAATCATGCAATATTCAAGGGCAGCACTAAAGCTGAAGCAACCTGTGCAGATGCACTGGTCAGTAAAATTTTAGAATTTAAAGTAATAGTGGTAAAATTTTAGAATTTAGGAAGGCAATCAGCAGCAGAATTTAGGAATCATAAAAACTGACCTGAGCAATAAAACACATAATGCCAACTCTGTTAGTGCATTCAGTATGGTCAGTTGGCCCAAATGCGCTTTAGCCCACTGCTTGGCGGCGATTGTTTTTGAATGAGCAATAAACGCGCCAACATGGGTAACTCGGTATATCCGCGAACATGGCTGACTGGGTATTTTGAAGCTACGGAAACATGTAGTTTTCGCGCATGCGTATTTCCTATTTTATAAAGAACGGTTTTATTGGTAATGTGAGATGACGTAGCGGTTTATTCGAAATTCTTACGTGTTAATTTAAGTAGTTATTTCAGTTGTCGTTGTATTCTTTGAATGCGGTGTTTTTGTGTTGAGTGTTTGCTATTTTCGTACCTTATATTTCGCTAAATACCGAGTCGGTATGGATTTAGCTGTGATGCTGAGAGAGGTGAGTGAATGTACATGTACATTTATTACTTTATTGGAAGTGCAAGTTGCTTAATTTTTATATTTTGTTGCCTTTTATTGAAATAATTTGGCTCAGCTGAAGAACAGAACGCTGGTATCGTTTGCAATTTATTTTATTTTGTTGATTTGTGCACATTGCCTACATTGTGCAATTCGCTGATGTTTTTTTTAAGTTAAAACGGAACGCTGTGCACATGGCATTTTCTTGTAATTTATTTTCGTTATTTTAGCTTATTTTGTTGATTTGTGTACGTTGCCTACATTGTGCAATTCGCTGAAGTTTTTTTTAAGTTTAAAAGGAACGCTGTGCACATGGCATTTTCTTGTAATTTATTTTCGTTATTTTAGCTTATTTTGTTCATTTGTGCACGTTGCGTACATTGTGCAATTCGCTGAAGTTTTTTTTAAGTTTAAAAGGAACGCTGTGCACATGGCATTTTCTTGTAATTTATTTTCGTTATTCTAGCTTATTTTGTTTATTTGTGTACGTTGCCTACATTGTGCAATTCTCAGATTTTTTTTATAAGTTAAAACGGAACGGTGTGTACATGGTATCGTTTGTAATTTTAATGCCCTTTTAAAAAAAATTCCTTCTTTCTGGGATGCCATTTTGGTTACGTTTTCGCGGAGCGTGTCGGGAAGGTTATGTAACGGCATAAAATGTGTAAGTATTACAACATAAAATGTAAATAATTAATTTAAAGGTAACTGACAAATATTTTAATGATCGTAATGTTCGTTTTGCATATTATTTTATTATATTTTTGTGGCAACAGTTTCCATACTAATTTATGGTTTAGAATTCTATGTTTTGTTTACAATAGGTTTTCACGGAGCGTGTTGGGAAGGTTGCAATTAATTGCAAAGACGTTTCGCAGAAACGCGCCGAATTGGCGATTTTCAAAACATCGCCAAGCAGTGGGCTAAAGCGCATTTTCATCGGTCAGTTCTTCATATAGCTTTCTAAGTAGTAACATGCCAAGTTTGAAAGTTCTTCAAATGGTATATTTTAGGCAGCTTGATTATATTCATTAAATTTGGTTGAGGAAAACTTTTCATTTTAAAAATACTTTTTGACTTAAAGAGCATGTTCCATAATATTTGATACATTTAAATATTTGGCCAATAAATTAAGTATATGCAATGAACAACCATTATTGTATCAACTGAAAATTGCCCTCTAATCCTTTTCTTATTTTTGCCATATTTGCTGCATTATTGACTATAAATCTGGAAAGTTTACATTTATATTTGTTTTAAACTTTTTTAATGCTATATACAGCAAGGAGAATTAAACTTTCACCTGTATGTCCTGTTATTGATGTATCAATAGTTTCCACTAAATGTACAGAGTTCCATCTACTGTAAAAATAAATATACATATTATTGGTTAATTATAAATATTAGAGTCGTGTAGCATACCACATACTGTGTGATTCACTAAAACAATGCTACACTTCTCTGTTTGTTCTTTACATATATCATTTAATAATTTATCACTTAAATCATTTCTAAAGAAGACTTATACCCATGATAGAGAATCTTCATTAATTTTACAGAATGAGGGTTTTTCACTCATCATAATTAAACAGACATGGAAGTGGCACACTTTTTTTGCACTGTACTAGCATGATTTGTTTAAAATATTTTTAATAATTTTACTTCTTTGAACAATTTTATTATTATTAGTCAATAATCAAAACTGCATCAGCTTAATTTTTGATTTTAACACATTTCTCATCCTTTATAAAACAGGAAAGTAACTGATTTTGATCAATGACTTTCTTTTTTTTGCTAAAAAAGTGCCATTTATTAAAATCACAATTTAAACATTTAAATCTCATCTGATTAAAATCATTGACACCTTGTTCATAAGATGTAGTTTCTCATTTAGAATGTGGAATGAATATGGTGAAATTTAATAGAGATCATTGTAAAAATGAGAAAGATACATCTCTTGGCAGTTCTTCCATTTTTCCTAATATTAGTACTCTGTTCTTGTAGTATTTATGCTTTTAATAAGCCTTCTAGCTTATAAAATTATGCTGCTTGGAAAATTCCTAACCATCTTTCCTTTGCAAGACTTCTTAAGGTTTCTACTGTACAGTATTAAAAGAAAACAAATTATATAGCAAAACAATTTAATCAAATATTTATTTTAAAATTTACAAAAGCAAGAAATAAGCTAATAAAATGAAAAAGAGAGTAAAATTGTATGAGACATGATATGGAAAGGAAATGATTCTTAGAATAATATTTTACTCTTATAAATGTTTTTTTACGAATTTTGCTATAAAGTAACACTATAATTTTAAACGCAGCAAAACAAACAAAGCCATAATTTACTAAGCAACTAGTTTTTTTTTTTTTTTAAAGCTTAAAACTAATCTAGTTTTTTCAAGATAACAATGGGCACATATTTAGCGCTTATTACAACTTTAAATGAAATACAAAACATGAAACATTCACATTATCCTAACACCAAAATAAAAAGTCAAACTTGGAATTTACAAAAGAATCTTACATATTAAGAAAACTGACAAATAATAAAAGCGATATTCTCTCTTACCAAACACAACAGAAATTAATTCTGCGCCGCCCTTTAACATTAATAAGAAAACAACGATAATCCATTAGAGAAATCAGAGTTAATCACATTCATAGCAAACAAATGCGTTAGAACAAACATCCATTTTCCATGATTAACTTTGTAAACAAAAGTTGACAAGTATGAGTTATAGCATGTTACAGTTACAGTTTGTAAGCAGACAAGGGGCACTATTCTCCTAGCGCGCGAGAAGATCTCGATACGAGAGTGACGTCACATATGACGCGCTTTTCGCACGGAGGGAAAATTTGCAATTCTCGAGCACCGATCGAAACCATTTCGTGCGACGTAGCGATCGCTTCGTTTACGGCTGGTGAGGTGCAACCGTTTGAAAGTCTTGCGACCGAAAAGAAATGGCGTCAGACGAATGTTTATTAAATGTACTACTTTTTACTGGTTTGTCACCTGTGGTAGGGGGAAGTTACTTGTTTGAATTGTTGAAATTTCAGTCTAAAATTGTAAATAACTTAATCAGAAAGTTACTAATGTCCGATTTTTATAACTGCTGCTTTTATATTCTGCATGTGTCATGATTTCTGTTTTTATGATCAATTTCGTTATAGAAATATCTTTTATGAAATTGTCTATGCTTTTCGAATAATTTTCTTATTAATATTTTTTATGTATCACTTGAAACATTCGAAACACTTAATTCGAATTAAGTTCTGAATTGTGTAATAGTAAACAGAAGAGTATGTTACTTAAATTTTTCTCTGGTTTTTCATAATAAATTACATCTTTGTGCATAACCTTCTCATTTGTGGTGTCAAAAATCAGGATACGAAAAAGGTAACTAGTTGAACTCATTTCAAGTATTATTTAGAAACGAAATACAATGATTATTGAGATTTTAGATTTTGATATTATTCTTGAAGACATCTGTTAATATTTGATATAATTATAGTGCTTAAAAATTAAAGTGAAATGGGATTGTAATTTTTTACCTATTGATGTACAGCCTGTCAAAAAAGTATTCCAATACCGACACCCATCTTGAAAACACACAAACTCCATTTGACTGGTATAATAATTAATTCTTTCCCTTTTAAAAAAATACACAAAGGGATGAAAGAAAATACACAAAGGGATGAAAGAAAATACACAAAGGGATGAAAGAAAATACACAAAGGGATGAAAGAAAATACACAAAGATTGGAAAAATCACATAGAGGGAAAAATCACAGGATTAAATTTTTGTCATGAAAGAAAACATATCTTGGATTAAATTTTTGTCATGAAAGAAAACATATCTTGGATTTTTGTCATGACATGAAAAAAATGTTTATACACAAATCTTGGATGCCTGCTTGTTCTTTTGTGGCCTTTTTATAAATGGAAGCATTTCGACTGAACTAGTTTGACCTGTCACTGTATTATACGGATTAAATTTTTGTCATGAAAGAAAATGCACATTAAATTTTTTTGTCAAAGAGTTGATGTTTATACACAGTTAAATTTTTTTGTTGAAAGAAAATGTTTATACATAAAGAGTTAATCTTGGATTTTTGTTGATGGATTAAATTTTTTTGTCATGAAAGAAAATGTTTATACATATCTTGGATTTTTGTTAAAGAACCATGGATTAAATTTTTTTGTTGAAAGAAAATGTTTATACATAAAGACTGCCCAAAAAAATTTTTTTTATTAAATACACAAAGAAATATTTTATACAAGAGAAGATGCCAAATTTAAAAATTCATTATACAAATCTTTTTCTGTTTGTGGAAATTTAGAATAGTCCAAAGATACATCATATTGCTCTAACATATCTACTAAAATGTCCAAGTCTGTTTGATTCAATGTCTCTGGCATGTCTATAGGCATTGTTGGTGGCTGCATATTGGGCCATATATTTGTTGACCACATATTTGTTGGCCACAATGTTGAATCTGGTGGCCGCATTGTTGATTCTGCTGGCCGCATATCTATTGATTCTGCTGGCTCTGGTGGTGGTTGTATAAACCAGTCATCCATAAACCAATCATCCATAAACAAGTCTAGTATATCTGCTGGCTGCGTTAATTCTGCTGGTTGCATGTTTATTAATTCTTCTGGCTCTGCTGGCTGCATTACTGGTTCTTCTGACGTTCCCTCTTCTGGCCGCATTACCGGTTCTTCTGACTCTTCTGGCCGCATTACCGGTTCTTCTGACTCTGCTGGCTGCATTATTTCTGCTGGTTGTATTAACATGTATGCATTCTCTATTGTTGGTTCTGCCAATACATCCATCAACACAAAAGATTCTTTCTTTTCCGCTGAATGTGAAACCTTCTTTGGTATTTTAAATTCCTTCTTTTGATCACTTAAAAAGTCTAAAAACTCTTCCTCTGATTTATCAAAAAGTTTAGCAATTTTTGTTTCCGATTTCCACCTCACTATATCGTCCAAGTAGGGTGTCTGAGGTGGTTTGTAGGGGTCCACATAAGATGGTGGAGTAACGGGATTTCTAAATTTAATGTCTTTTTCAAATCCTTCACTAAAGTTGCTGGACAACAGTTGACAGCAAACAGAGATTTTTAAGTTGATAAAATGATGTACGTTCTACCAGATGGTATGAGGTACACTTTGTTCGGCTGCATAAT
>KK117211.1:0-10683 GCA_000611955.2 Stegodyphus mimosarum
AAATGTTTCAGATTTTAAATTACGTCCAAAGGGGCGTTTTTTTAACGTTTTGTATGTTACCTTTACTTATTAAATATTATATTCTACGTACTCAAACCATACAATTCAGTTCAACAGCAATATCTCAAAATAATTTTAAAATGAGCATATCGTTAGAGTTTCAGATGCAGAGTCTCGTACGCTGGAGATAATTTTTTTTAAAATTATTATTTTATTTTTTTTTATTTTTTGGCCGTATAGTGTTGCCATTGCTCGCTTTGAAATCGTTTAGTTTGTTAATCAAAAATTCGTTGAAGTGTTACAAAATATGAAATCGATAATAAAACAAATTTCAAATTCCAAATTAGGGCTTCCACATGCCCATATTCTATGAAAGATTAAGTTATTCAAATTTTTATGGCTCGTCGTTTTATCACAATGCGAGAAACATGCATACATTCATGCAGATTCTTCATTACTTAATTTCTTTAAATATAATATAGGGCTCTAATATTTGGTGGCAACAGTTTGAAAAGTGATTCCCCGTTTATGGTTTTCAACGCAAAATGGCTAAACGAAATTAATAGCCCTTTAGGGCAATTGCCCATTTGGACTAATAATTTTTAGTCAAACGATGAAATCTGGCTTTTAATGAAGTCTGACATTTCTTACAAAGTTGGGAAATTTTTACACTCGTTGTGAAAATATCAATTTCTAAGGAGTCTGACTGCCATATGATAAAAATTGAACGGGATATTTAATTTCAAAATTTGCAATATTTGACATCATTTGGAACTTGTTTTGATTGAACAAGATTATTTGAACTTGTTCAGTTAATTAAGTTAGAATAATTCGGAGAAGTAAATTTAAATGAAGTGCAGCAAATACTGAGTGTAATTTACAAGGAAGTCATGTGCTGTCCACATCAAATTTTTAAAGTTATTGTTATGAAAATTGTATATATATAAATAATTTTAATGAAATTATATGTGAAATTGTAGCAAGAGACCGAAGCTCTGTGGGTAAAATAGGATTACAGGAGCAAGTTTATTTAATATTGAAGTAAATGGCTCTCTGGCTAAACTGGCGAGATATCGTCAAGTTTATGATGGCTTTGGTGACTAATTTGGCGGAAAATCGCCAAAATTGGAATTTATTTGGCGACATTTTGCTCCGATCCCTGTAGAACTATAATTGAATAATTCTAATTTATTCCCATATGTAACTGTAACCGTATTCGCCCCTTATATGTAACTTTAACCGTATATGCTTTCTAGTAATTTCGAGAAACAGATGATAGCGATTTCATGGTGGCTGGGGGGGAAACTATGTAAACCTGAGAGGGTATCAATTTTTAAGTCAGAGTTAATTAAAAAAAAAACCTTGTCCCCTTTTTCTTTTTCTTTCTTTCTTTTTCTTTTTTCTTTTCTTTTTTTATTTTTTTTTTTTTTTTTTTTTTTTTTTTTTTTTTTTTTTTTTTTTTTGAGCAGTATACATTTAAATTACGTATTTGTTGTGGATAAAAAATGCCGCCACTGTAAACCTCATCTATTGCTATTCTGTTATGCTAAGCATTTTCTTCTCCATTTACAAATTTTCCTTTATTTCGAATCTTGCGATACTCACTTTTCCGTGGCTCCACAATAAACGATTTTATTTCCATACTCTGCTAGAAACAGCTATTTTGGATTGAGGATTTTTTTGGGATGCGTGATATTGTATGACCAGGCGTTCTTAATCAAAGAGGAACTCTTCCCTCTCGAGAGGAAATTTTATAGTTTCAGGGGGGATGCGTTCAGCCTTTTATTTACCTTACTTTATGAATATAAAACAACTCTTATTCAAGTTTTAGTATTTATTAACATGTTCTTTACTTTTCCTTAAAATTTATAAAACATGTTAAATAATCTAAACCTAAATAAATGCATAACCCATTTCCTCGTGTACTGCCCCACACAGCACCAGGTTCTGAATTTTTTTTTTAAATATTCGAGCAATAGTCTCCTTCCTCAATGCGTTCAGCAAATGAACCATCCTAAATTTTAAAACATATTCGTCCATGTAGTGATTGTTTTTTCCTCCCTAACAAAAACAAGCCCTTGCAAAAATCCGGCGAAGGTTACGCCGAACCTTTCCCTTCTGATTCTCGCACCTTTTGCCAGCTTAACAAAAGAACCAGCCCACTCTAGGGAAGCAAACATGAACTGCCATTCAGTCTACGATTTCGCCGAGTCCGCTACACATTCACTTTTTCTTGTTATTTATGGATAGTTTGTGAACTAAGGAGTAGCAGAGACAACAATAAGAACGGGCGACATTCAGAGTACAGAGGAGAAGAAATAAAGATATCTTATTATATATTGAAATGTTAACATTACTATGCATGCTTATTGGAATGTAGGTTTCTTTGAAATAAGTGATATTATGATATTTATGAATAATTTATTCATGACTCCTTTTGATTTATTATTTTCTTACTGTAACCGATTTCTTTAGGAATTAAATGACTCGCATAATTTTCTCCTCACGATTTTTAGACGATAAAATGAGTAAAACAAACAAAACTAAAGAAAAAGGGGGGATAGAAGAAACGAAATACGGTATTATTTTTCGAATTTTGAAAAGGGGGGAAATTATCTTCTAGCCATGGTGAAGATGGTGCATGGAAAAACAGATTGAAAACCTCTGCTGTATACAAAGCCGAAAATGTTATAAAAAGCCGAAAATGAACTTATCAAGAAATAACAGAACAACTTCAGAAGCAGCAACAAAAGGCGACTGAAGAAGTTTTCTCAGAGAAAGAGGAAGTTAAGAAAAGATAAACCTCGTTCTATCACCATTTTTTCGAAATGCGAGACACATACAGTCTTCACTACTGCACACGCCGCTTAATGTGATCACGGTTAATGTTATCATTCGGGTATTGTTATCGAATTGCCCAAGTCCCGCCGCACTTTGAAATAAATCGTTGGAATACGAAAATATGGAAAATACATCGCTTACTGTGATCAATAATTTGGTTAATGTGTTCAAATTATTAGAGAATACATTTTTTAAACTTAAGTAAAGTCGCCAAGTAAAACATGAAATCGCCAAATAAAGTTCGATTAATATGATCAAAGTGTTATAGAATATATTTTTTAAACTGCAGAAAAGTCGCCAAATTAAAGTCCTGTTAACATGATTAAAATATTATTACTCGTATATTTTTGTCGCTAGTGGCGGACACTACCCATTATAGGCATTGGCCGCTACTAAGGCCGGAAGCAGTGGTCACTTTTATTATGGAGGCGTCTAATGGGTGGGCTACCGCTCCTTCCTACGAAGGGATAGATAATTTATAGCCATGCCTTTTCTGCCATTCGAAACCAGGCCCTTCGGTCACGGAGTGCCTTCACGTGCCTTCGGTCTAGGCAGTCAGAATCACTAAACGCTTTGATCAAAGAATTATCGAATACATTTTTAGAACTGTAGTAAAACTGCTAAATAAAAGCAAAAATCGCAAAAGAAGGTGCGGTTTATATGATCAGAGTGGTATTATACAACATTTTTTAAACTGAAGTAGAGTCGCCAAATAAGGTCAAATGAGATTGTAAAAATTGCCAAGTGAAAGAGAAATATCATCAAGTTATTAATTAAACAGCTTACAGCTTGGTTTCGATTCAACTATTTAAAATGAAGCGGAACAGCAGCCTTAGTTTGACAATCCTGTCGATTTTGACGGCAATAAAAAAACAAGTCTTTCTTCTACAGTAGCCCCCCCTAAAAAAAAAGGAAAAAAAATCTCTCCCTGTGTAAACTAATTCCCCTGTGTAAAACTAAATTTCCGCTTAATTTTAAATTTTACATTAGCATATTCTGTTCCCATGAGGGATGCCGAGTATTAAGGTCAGCATTATAGGGGTACACCAACGGTCATTAGCATTGATCATTATAGGGATCATCCATTATAACGGTACAGCATCGGCCAAATAATTTCCAAAAATGTTATGAGTGAACTTTTCATTAACGGTGCATAAACATTTTGCCCTTTCCTAATTAAAATGTTGCGAAAGTACCTTTGTATTTACATTAAAATGAGTTAAATTCATTGCTGTTTTGAAGGATATTGTTTCGCATCGCTTTACTTTATTATTCGGTTAGTGTTATCAAAATAATGCGATCAGCGACACATGCTATATTTAATGTTAGATATGTAGCAATAAAATGAATTTATGCCAAATTAGAAGTTTTGAAATAAAAATATTTCTGTTGTATTTACAGGACGTTTAAAGATTATCGTTATTGAGTGAGAATTTTTAATCAACGATTTTCTTTCTTCCCCGGAAAGAAGACTGGGAAACATATCAAGCGATATCTAGCACTAGCGGTGAATAAATTACAAAACCTTTTTAGTGGTTAGCAATTAAAATTAAGAAAGTTATCGCGAAACTTACAGAAAAGATTGCGTTTTTTAATTAAGCCTTCATTCTGCATTTCATCAACCAAAAACTTTTCTCGTGAAGTTTTATTTCAATACAGGCGGACATTTTAGTGAACAAGAATGGCAACATCTAAGATGTTAACTCTTAAATTTTGTTCTTAATCCGTCGCATTTAATGTTGCAATTACTGTTGCCACTGGTTTCCTGCATTTTAATCCTTGTGGTGAAACAGCTAGGTGAGATTAATTTTCATATTAAACTAATATTAAGCTGTTGGAAACAACGAAGATTTTTATGAAAATAATTAAAATAAATAATTTATATTCCGTTTAAACTTCGTCTTGAGTTAGTAAAACGGCACGGAGATTAAACGAAATTTCAAGGAAGAAATTACATTCTTAAAATAGCTAGAGAACTAGATTGCTAAAATTAATTTTACTTAGCAGACAAGATTGTTCTAATTTGAAATAAAAATGTGTCTGTTATATGTATATGGTGTTTTAAACTTATCGTTGTTCAGAATTTTCACGAACATTAGCGCAAAGACGTATTCAAATTAAGCATTCGGGGTTTAGATTTAGAGTTTGTAGAGTTTTATAGTATTAAGCGAAAATTAACGTAATAATTTACATGCTGCTGCAAGGGATTATGGGATCAGTTCAGGACCAAACCCTTAAAGTTTGCAGAGGCACAGGAAGTAAAAGAATGTTATTCGTCGTTTTTTGGCGTTACAATCGCCTAATGCAGTTCACAACATAATTTAAAATTCTGACTTTTTATTATTTCAATTTAACAACTTAGATGGATATTATCGTTCCCAGTTGGTGGTTCCTATCTTATACAAAAACTATTATCACGAACTCTAAATTATCCAATCTACGAACTCTAAATTATTTCTCTTATTTGCAGACTAGACGGAGCGGACATCCGTCTAAAACAGTTATTTTGAAAATAAAATTATTTATAATTTTAATGAGTCTAGTTAGAGCCTTTTCAGAAAAATATTTAATATGTCTCTCTTCTAATATAGATTTTATCTGATATAGATTAAAATGCATTTTTATTTAAATCAATCAAGTTAAAAAGTAGAAAAAATATGCATAGTCTGTTTTTTACTTCTTTGTACGAAGTAAAAAGGAAGTATTGCAATTGCGAAAAATTTCGGGTATCATATTTCAAAGAAAATACCCATTTTGACCGCTATCAGAGGCAATTTAACGATGTTTCTGTGTGACATCCGTACGTAAGGACAGAAAAAGACTCAATTTTCACCACAAAAATTATAAAACTGATTTAAAATGGATTCTGAAGACATTTTTTCGTGGTGTCTGTGCGTACGTACGTATGCATACATGTATCTCGCATATCTCAAAAACAAGTAGCCTCAGAAAGTTGAAATGTTATGTATAGGATTGCTATAACATGTAGATGTGCACCTCCTATTTTGGTTACAATCGGCCGCACCAAAAGTATATAAATATAATATATATATATATATATCCACTCTGTTACTCGGCTCAGTGAGCTCGGTTTTTTTATTCTTATATGCTGGTAAATTGTGCATTTTTTGCAATAATAATTGAATTAAGTTTTTCTTATCTTCCGGTTAAGGTTTTTATACCTTTACTAAATCTGGATGCAAAATTCGTAGAATTATCAACAATTTAAAAGTTGTTTGAGTGCGGCTAAGCCTAATCGTTTTCTCATGGCGGACATATTTGTTTGCAGTTGAAAGTTAGGAGAATATTGGATTTGTTTCCAATCTAGAGAAACTAAGCTTAACAACAAATATAGCGCCTTTTTTTATTACTGCGAATTAAATCATGCTTAATCCATTCTGGAATTTATTCGAGGAAATAAGTGTTAAAGATTTACTTCGTAATTTTTAATGTACATATTTTGCTTTTTTATGCATTTTTGCCTTGTCGCGAAGTGAGAACTGAATTAACTGAATGAGAAATACTGAAATATGAGAAAAATAGTCTACGAAAAACTGTGTCTTTCTTGCTTTCCACCCCTTTTTTTTTTTCCGTTTGTTTAATTTCTTTTACACAGGGTTTTAGATTTATTATAGTATTTGAATAGAACATGTCATTCTTCACATGGTATAATTTTTGTGCATTCTGAGTTATAAATTAGTGCTATCAAAATATAAATATGATCAGCGACACGTGTTATATTTAATGTTAGATATGTAGCAACAAAATGAATTTATGCTATTTTAATTTGAAGTTTTGAAATAAAAATATTTCTGTTGTATTTACAGGGCGTTTAAAGATTATCGAGTGAGAATTTTTAATCAACGTAACGCTGTTAAGTGAAGCTAGCGTCAGAGTGTCGCTACGGTAAACAAATATAGTGAATTTTAAAGAGTGCATTTATTGTATTGTGGTTTACGCGCTATCGATGAAGTCGATTTAATTCCCTCCAATAAGTTTAAATGAAATGCAAAATGAGTATAATTTAATATTCCGTACAAGGAGGTCATGTGGTGTACACATCAGATTTCTTTTAATTAGTAACAGACAGATTAAATTCGAACTTTAAATATTTTGTGCTTTGCTGAATGGCAACACGCTTACGTGCAAAAGATAAAAGTATTTTATTTCGAGTAGTGGCAACAGATTGCCTTTCAAATAGTTGAATTTGTTGATTAAAACTAAAAGATAAATATCTTTTATATTGTGAAATGGAAATAGTCTGGTGCTACGGAGGTGAAAAGTGTTATTTCCAACAATGTTGCCACTTCTCGCTTTCATATCGCTGAGTTTGTTAATCAAAAATTAATTAAAATCGTAAACAAATTCGAAATTCAAAATTCGGGCTTCAAGGTGCAAATGTTCGAGTTTAGGATTATGCGTATTCAGGTTTTGGTGCTTTAAGTGCCGTCGTTTTTTCACAGTGCAAGGAATATTTAAAACATATATATAGATTCTTCATTATTTAATAGTAGATATTGTTACTTTTTTTTCTTCTTCGTACGTACGTTAAGGGTTCACGGATTTGGAGTGAATAACGACGGCACTTGAAGTATCAAAACACAATTTATCGGCCAGTTTTATTCAAGAAGCTTCAAAACCACCCTTACAGCCGTCGAAGAGCTAGTATAAACACGCTGAAACAATCAACGACACAGCCTCCAGGCTATCAGGCTATAACGGTGGAGGTAGCTTCACGGCAAAGCACCAGAGTACAGCTCCCGACTCTCCGAATAAATTACATATAAATCGCTAGTTTAATATATCATTTTATTTTACAGTCTAGAAATCAATGTGATGATTGGCACTGCTTTTTTGCTACAAGTCTTTCACTGTCCACTGTGATTTCAACAAGTCTCAGGCTCGATTTCAGTGAAGCACTTTCAATGCTATTTTCTCGTTTTTCATTTGATTTGTTTGAGAGCCGAAAAAGCACTTTCACACACATATGTACTGCCAAACAGCGATAACATTTGCAAAGAGAATTTATGCAGTTTGGGAAAGGTTCTTAAGAAATCAGTTTCCAGAAATGTTCAGTGACATCCTAATTTTTAGTCAAGTAGAATGGATCTGGCTGAAGATCACAAATTTCCATTTGAAGGTCGCAAGGCACCTCACTTTCTTCAATCTCCATGGGGTTGTTCAACAATGAAAGTTTTGTTTTTAGGGAGTCAAAATCCTTCAATTCGTCCTGGAACTCTTTCTTGATATCAGTAATTATTTCATGAAACATAGTAAAATTTTTGTCATTTTCTTCTTTCAGCTACTGACAAAATGGGAAGTGTGCTGTATTGTTTGAATTCAGTGCAATTTACATTACAGTAAGTTTTTTGCGAAAGCCTTCAATATGTCCATAAAGCTCGGATATACACTGCTGGCCGCCGTGAATGCAACACCCTGAAGGAAGCATGAAAATAATATGAAATTTACAACATGCATTAGCGGAAGTGAGATATGCAAATGACTAGAATTTCAGCGCAAACGCACATCACGCGCGCCTGTGGCGCCACTTCAAAGCGCCATTTAAGGCTTGGAGTTTTCGACGATTTCAAGTTCGACAATTGTGTTTTTCTTGTGGGTTTTTTCAAAAAAACGATCATTTATGCTTCGTAGTAAACAGCGATCATCGTTTGATCAAATATCCGAGTTCGACAGAGGAAGGATAGTGGTCTACCTAGAGTGTGGATTATCTTTCAGGGAAATCGGTAGTCGTGCTGGACGAAACGAAACAAGTATAATGCGGATATGTGACCGTTGGAAACAGGAGGGTATGACGGACCGACGTGTTCGATCGCATCCACCTCAGTGCATCACTTCACGTGATGACAAAAACATTCTGCGCATGGCAGTGACGGATCGCTCAGTCACATCCCAAACCATAGCACAGCACATTCAGTTTGTAACCCATCATCCAGTGTCTGCGCGTACCATTCGACGCCGTTTAAGTGGTCCGTTCGCAAGACGTCCATTGCTTCGTCTACCCTTCACGCAGAACCACAGACGTCTCCGCAGCCAATGGTGCTATGAAAGAAGGATGTGGACGGCAGAATGGAATGAAATTGTCTTTATTGACGAGTCACGCTTCTGTCTGCAACACCACAATGGTCGGATTCGAGTCTGGAGACACCGTGGAGAGAGGATGCTGAACAGCTGCGTTATGCATCACCACACTGGCCTGCACCGAGTATTATGGTATAGGGCGGTATTGGATACCACTCCCGAACTCCTCTAGTACGTTTTACCGGTACTTGAAACAGCCAGCGCTACTTCTCCGAGGTGTTGGAGCCAGTTGTCCTTTCTTACCTTCAGGGCTTGCCCACAGACATATTTCAACAGAATAATGCGCGACCACACGTGGCACGCATTGTCCAAGGGTTCTTTGTCAATCACCAGATTGGATTGCTTCCCTGGCCTGCTCGCTCTCCGGATCTTTCGCCGATAGAAAACATGTGGTCCATGGTTGCTGAACGATTGACCCAGATTACATCCCAAGCTGCCACACCAGATCAACTTTGGCAACCCAAGAACACATCCAAAGTCTCTATGAATCAATGTCGAGGCGTGTGGCAGGGGTGATCTCCAACAATGACGGCTGCTCTGGCTACTGATTCTGGAAGGAACCACACTTCACAGAAGTCTATAAATTTAATCATTTGATACTTGGTCTACATGTTATCCATTAAATAAATTTTGTTGTGATATCTCTTGTCTTTCTTGGTGTTACAATTTCGGTGGCTAGCAGTGTATTTTGTTTTCTGCCTTGTAGTAGCTTCAAGTTTAAAGCATTTAGATGGGATGTTAAATCTGTAAGGAAAGCTAGATTATTTAAAAACTGGATTTCTTCCAGTTTTTCTTGATACTCATGCCCAGTGTTTTCTTTTTTGAGGAAAGCAAGAATTTCATTCCTCAACCTCAAAAACTGTTGCAAACAATTTCCAGCAGTTAACCAGCGCACTTGACAGTACAATGAAATGTCACCATACTCAGCATCCAAATTGTCCACAAATGCAATAAATGATCTGTGTCTCTGGGCTTTGCCTCTCCTTATTAAATTTACAATATTTACAACAGTTTTTATTGTATCACTGAGCCTTATAATTTTTCCGCACAGAGCCTCCTGGTGAATAATGCAGTGGAAAAACAAACAATCTATTCCTTTTTCTTTACGCCGTCCCACCAACCCAGTTCTATGACCAACCATTGCTTTAGCTCATCTGTTGCAATGCCAGAACACTTCTCAAAAGCTCCATATTTAGAAATGGCATTATCCAGTGCGTTGAATATATCAATACCTCTGGTGCTAGTTTCTAATGATTTCAATTCTAACGGTTCTTCATAAATTTCAAATTCTTCATTTATTGTTTTGACAAAGATAAGGAGTTGGCTGATGTCAGCTATATCTGTGTTGACATCTAGACTGTAAAATTCACATTTTCCCAAAATGTCCTTGAGAGGATCTGAAACTTCACTACCCATATCATTAATTCTTCTACTTACTGTCTGATGAGACAAGGACACTGTTTCAAAATTTCTAGCTATCTTATTGTGAACATGCCATTTTTATAGTAAATCTTTTAATAAATTCACCATCCCTAAAAGACTTTTTACTTTTAGCTAGCTCTAAGCATGCCTCATAACATGCCTTCAAACCAGCAGTGTTTGACGATTGCTGAAAGATATCGTTACGGATTTCACGTTTATTTGGCTATTTATTTAGAATTGTAATTAAAATTGCTTTATATTTCCCGTGCAACGCAGACGATTTTTGAGAGAAAGCTACGTCAAAAAAAATAAAAATAAAAA
>KK117211.1:10782-22319 GCA_000611955.2 Stegodyphus mimosarum
TAAAAGCCGAGAAACACCTCATCTCAGTTGTTGTAGTTGTAGCTATAAAAAGCGAACTGCTGTTTGTTTACTTAATGCTGTTATTGATTGTAGCGATTTCGCTGTGAGATAGAATTATTTTATCTGTTTTGAACTGAGTTTTTGCTAAACGTTTGAGATATTGTGATATTGTAAGAATATCTCTGAATAAATATTTCAGCATTTTGATTTATTTCTTGTGGAAAGAATAAATTTTTGTTAACTTTTTAACTACTTGTGCATTCAATCCATAACGAACCCGTATGCACGCAACAATATTTTTCTCTCTAGTTAGTTTCAGCTTCAAATCATTAAACACACAACTCCTGGCACTTCCCTGGTATTGGTCGTATTTTGATTTATGCAAGCTGGTATAATGCCTACTCACATTATACTTCTTTGAAACACTTAAGACTTGAGAACAGATGACACACTGTGGTTTTCCATTATGTTCAACAAAAAAGTAACTTTCCTACCACTTGGACTAAAATTGTCGTTTCTCGTTTTCAACACGTCGTTTCTTTTGTTCCGCCATTTTACGTAGTACTGAATGAAAGTGAAAATGGAAGCATGTACGCCACGGAGTATAACGGTCTTAGAATGAAGCTTATGATCGAAGTCACATGACTATTCTCAACTTCACCCGCAAGACTGAACTGGGATCCACAAACTACCAACAACTTTCTCTGCGCGATCTCTCCCATTGGTTCACTGAATCACACGACATGTAACCCTGCATAATCCGAACTAACTCTCACGAAAGTCCATCATTCAAAATTGACTACTAGTCGAATACCATTGCTGCGCATTTTCTCCTAGTAACAAACAGTTACCCTCATTTTCGTTTTCGCCTCCATGCTTCCGTTCTCAAGTTCGTCACTACGCCACAATTCTAGCGAAGTCAAGTGCCAATAAAGGCAAAAGAACTAAGATCACGCTTGCCCGATAAATCAGATATAAATCACTATTGCTAATGCTTTATTATCGAGGTGGCCGTTATAGGAGAAATGAAGATTGTATGGTGCTACCATCTTTAGGAATGAAAGAAATTGTCATCTGATGAACAGCATTGCTAATGTCAGCGGTTTCCTTTTAAAGCTGCCTTTTTGTATTCCCTGCAGCTCAGGTTCGCCAGCTAGTTCACATTCTAGTGACTGTCTTACACTGCTTGTTTTATTTAAAGCTTTTGTTATTTAAAGAAAGAGCTTTTGTTTTTCTAAATGTTTAGATAACATTTTTTTTTTTCAGTAAGAAGGGCAAGTGCTAACAAAATGAATAAGATGGCCGCGGGTTGGAAATTGCTGCTCTAGTGTATCGTTGAGTGCATCTCGAATTGTAGCATGGAGAGTCTTGAGGGTGTGTAGAGTTCCTAGAACGACCGAGCAGTAGTTCTCGGATTTGTGATCTTCAGCAAATCCATTCTACCAGACTAAAAAGTATGATGTCACTGAACATTTCTGGGAACGTATTTCTAAAGAAAGTTTTCCCAAACTGCATAAATTCTCTTTGCAAATGTCATCGCTGTTTGGCAATACATATGTGTGTGTAAGTGCTTTTTTGACCCTCAAACAAATAAAATCAAAAAGAGAAATCGCATTGAAAGTGCTTCACTGAAATCGAGCCTGAGACTTTGTCTTATTGAAATTACAGTGGACATTGATAGACTTGTACAGTGACGTAGCTAGGGTGGGGCAAGGGGGGACATCTGTCCCCGGGCGCAGGATTCAGGAGGCGCCAAATTGATGCTACGAATTTTTTTAATGAAATGTTTTCCATTCTTGGCATACAGAAAGGGGCGCAAATTCTTCAGTTGTCCCCAGGCGCTGGAACCCTAGCTACACCACTGGACTTGTATCAAAAAGGCAGTGCCAATCATCACATTGATTTCTAGACTTAAAGTAATAAAGTAAATAAAGTAAATTTTAAAATAAAGTGATATATTAAACTAGTGATTTATATGTAATTTATTTATTTCTTTAATGTCCCTGGCCCTCACTGTCCTATACTAACGTTTGATTGGCCCTCGGGTGACTAAAGGTTGGATCACACTGCACTAGAGTATAGCTCTCGAACGTGGTTCGGTCGTCACCGGAGATCAACACAATCTGAGATGAAACTCGACGATGCACTGCCTCGAGATACACTAAGGGACTCTCTCGATGCACTCGACGACCAGCTCGGCACTAGACTTCGAGACACTCGCCTACTGACTCGATTAGGCACTCACTGACTGACTACTAACTCGGCACTACACTTCGAGACACTCGCCTACTGACTCGATTAGGCACTCACTGACTGACTACCAACTCGATAGACGTGACACTGACTGATTCTCCTTAGACTGATAATATTACCGAAGTATTGCGCAGCGCAACTTTGCCGGTTCTTGAAATCAAGTCCAGGGGCACATGACATCTAGAATTCTGGACGTGGAAACTATCTTTGAAGAGAAAATGGAGTAAAGGAAAAGTAGAGAAGTACCAAAAAGGAACAAGGCCAAAATATCTGACAAGTTCTCAAAGATGACGAGAAAGATGATTCACCGAGTACCAGCAGGGTTTATATAGCTTTTGGTTTGCGTTCGAGAACATTCCGGGCTAAACCAGTAAGAAATTGTTCCAGAAGGTTCTCCACTCGTCTATGGCATATCGCCAATTTTATTGCCAAATGGACGATTTCTCGCTAAATGTGGCAACCCTGCCTTCCCTTGCCATTTTCTGGCAACCCTAAACCTGCTTTGTGAGGAAACTATCTCACCGTGCCTGGACATTTCGTAACAGTATTACGAAATTTCATAGCTCATCAGTATAACAAAGTGAATCACTTAAAAAGTTATTTTATCTATATTTTATAGCATTTTGCAAAATATGTTGTTTTACACCATGCTCGCAAGCAAGAAAATAATAATTTTGAGATATCTTAACTTAAAGATACAATTGCTTTCAAATCCTGTAAGTGCACATTATTGATGAGTTTAAATTTTTTCGTACGATTTCAAATTTAATGAAGCTTCTAAAAGTTATGCCAGAAGCACAATAACTGTTTTTTTATACAGGTATAGTGTTCACACAAAAATAATCTTCAAATTCTAATCCACTAGTTCAGAAAAATCCTACTTGCAAGCAGGCAAATCACATTTTTACAAAGTCTTAATTGAAAAATGAAATTATCTTGAAATATGAAAGCACATTATTGTCTTAAAATTAATATGTATGTTGACATATGACAGTAAGTTAACTTTTCTCTCATACGTAGTTATATATTTGTATAAATTCCTATGCAGAAAGCTTTTATGTACGTCATCAAGGGTATTTAATAAAAAGAATTTGCAGAAATGCAAATGTAAACAAGCCATTTGGCTCTTCAAAATAGCAAAAGCTTAGAACTCTCTTGTACAATAACAATGGTTCTGGAGAGAATTTTTATGTGGAGTTTGCTTTAAAACGCTTATAAATGTAGTTTTAATATAAAAGCATGAAAAGAATTTCGGTTTTCGGATTTCCTGCCCTTTTTATGCGTAAAACAGATAGTTATGAATATCCTGCAGAAGAATTAAACATGCGCAAATATGTAAGAAATTAAAAAAGATTAGAACTGTCAAAAAGTTAAATATTACGTCTAAAATGAAATAATATAGTAAATTTAAAGGTAATGCATAAGGTTGAAAAAAATAAGAAATAATTTTAAATTCAGAGGATGTTTTTCAAAAAGCGCAAAAGAAATTAAATATAACAAGTAAAATTAAATAAAATAAATGAAGGTCATACGAATGGAGCTTAGTCAGAAATGAGAAAGCGAAGGCAACTGGTTACATAACGTGCAGATATGAATGAAAATTAACAATTTACTGGGCAAAACAGGGAAATTATTCAAAATTTTTAAAAACTTAAAAATCATAAACTTAAAAAAATTTGCAATCGAATCGTTAAGCTGATTCTAAATTAAAATTCCCAAAAATCTTATGTTAAATTGTTACGAAAAGCCTGCAAGAATACAAGATGCATATCCATGCGAAATGTTAAGAACAGCCATGCCAAATGGCCGAGGGAAAAATTTAATTTCATCATTACTGAACGTCTAATAATCTACACTAAAACGCTCATTTAATAATGAAATGACTTACTTATTCAGGACGTATACTTCATTCGATCGCTCGTACACGAAGCTTGCAACAAGTATTTCCCTAAAGTTGTTGTCTTGTCCATGTAATTTATTCATGGAAGAGCAGTTGCTAGGGCCTTAAGGAGGTTGGACTTCTACATCCACCTTAGTTATTAGGGAGAGCACCCCGGGGTTGGTTCAAGAGTCTCTAACCCCTCTTCTCTACCACCAAACCATACAGATAGGAAGTAAGACCTTTCTTACACCCATGCACCATGCAAATCACACATTTCTTACACCATGCAAACCACATGAGAGGATTTTCGGCTTGCCATATACAGAGGGTGTTCACACATTTTTGTAACCTTTTTGCAAAGATTTATATATAAACAAACCTTAGAATTTTATTTTTTAGTATGTTCAGTCTGATTGCCCTTTTGTTGAACTATCGTTTTACATCTTGATTTCGAAGATATATGTCCTTTTCTTAAAACATCAAGGTTGATTTTATTCCACTCCTCCTTCACAATCTTCCAGAACCCATTCAGTGTTTTGGGATGCCGCTTATAAAGAGCTTGTTTTAAAAATCCAAATGCACGGTAATCCATAGGAGACACATCGGGGGACTTGGACGGGGTGCATTTAAAGGGAATTGCTTCAATTCAGGTTTTATTTCTCATTTTTTCGAAAAATAGAGCAGAAGATTTAGAAGTATGGCTTGAATCTTATTCTGATGGAATTTAACACAGTGAAGATTGTTTGGGTAAAGAGATGGAATTAGAAATTAAAAAAAAAAAAAACATATTAAAACATATTTAAAAAAAACATATTTCTGACAGTAATCCGAATTAATTTTGACATTTTTTTCTACTTTCCTTATTTTAAGTTTTCCGTTGTAAAAAAATCCAGTAATAACCATAAAACATTTAGAAAAAATTTCTTTATTTTCTCTGAACCAACCTATTATGTCATTTTCTCCTCTTTTTCGGTAGTAAATTAATCTTTTGCTACTGCAATCAGATAAGTATATCCAGGACTGATTAATTGTAACTATGCATTTCCATTCTTCACCTGAAAAATAATTTTTATACAGCACTGCACATAACCTTACGCCGAGAAACATGTTTCAGCGTTAGACGCGATGTACATCATGTTTTTTGTTTTGATTAGCTTTAAATCAGATTTTATAACTTTGTTCACTGTTCCTACATATATATTTAAAAGTTTTGCAATAGCTCTTTGGAGAACTGGATTTTCCTTTAAAACATGAGATGCGACTTCAGATTTAATAAGAGCTGCACGTATTGTTCGGTATACATTTTTTGCCTTTTTTCCAGTCAGATGTGAACTTTGACATCTTATTCCGTTCATATTAATTATGTCACTTATTCTACGTGCAGAAAGATTAAAACCATGCTTTTCACATCTTTTTTTAATAACTGGATAAGAGTTTTAAGGCATTTCTCCCACCTTCTTTGCATGCCTTCGTGGTATAGTGGTCATCACACTCGACGCGTAACCGAGAGGTCCGTGGTTCTATTCCCTGCGAGGGTGTTGCTCATTTTTCATTCTTCTGTTTCCAAAAAATCCAAATAACTCTACAAGTGGCGCCCGAACTAAAAAGGTGGTGGATGATGATTCTTCACCACCGGGATTTGGCTACTGGGTCCCCCAAACCCCAGTCGCCCTTTAAAAGGAGGGAGTTTATAAGGTATTTCTCCCGCCTTCTTCGCATGCCTTCGTGGTGTAGTATTCAGTACTCTTGACGCGTAACCGAGAGGTCCGTAGTTCGATTCCCGGCAAAGACGTTGCTCATTTTTCACAACTCCTGCTTCGAAATAACCTGATGTCTCTACAGAGTGTTTCTTTTTGGACAGAGCAAAAATGTAGCTCTCGATCCATTGCTTATTTTTCAGCGACATTTTAAAGAAAAGAATATTTTTAATGCTGCAGACGATAATTAAACTTTATTCTGCCACGTTTGTATTTTAAAATTAATATTTAAATTCACAGAGAGAATCAAAATTGTTACAAAAATGTATGAACACTCTCTGTATCTAGAGTGCCCTCGTGACGCAATTTTTGTCTTTTCAGGACTCCGAATCCAGGATAATTGAAAATAAAATCTGACGTGGGCACCATATGACTTCCTTATTAAATTATAAAGAATTTTTGCTGCATTTCTTAAAACTTATTTCCACAAATTATCAACTTGAGATTGATCTTGTTCCATATCAATTTATTAACTCCTGTCTTCAGAAAGCAGGCGTTAACTAGACTTTGTAAATCTTTTACTGATAGGGTTATGATAATATTTTCTAAAACTTCATGCTGAATCATGTTGAATGTCTCTCAGTTTAAGGATTTGTAAATTTTGTACTTAGACCTGTAATTATTGTATATGCTGTAAAATACAATGCTTCTGGCTTTTTTTTACTAACTAATGAGCCTATTTCTATTTCTGAGACTTGTTGGTCGCCTTCTACTAGTGAAGAATTTCTATCGCTCTCTGTACATTTCAGATATTTAGCTAGAAATAAATTTATATTTATTTTTTATAAATTTCATGTTAATTTTAGTTATTTTTAACGATTCAAGTATAACTTTCTCGCTAGTCTTACTTTGTGAAGTATTTTCCGTCGCAAACTCTACTCGCAAACTCTGGTAACCTAGCTCTAACTTTCCCGCCCTCGGATAATAGAATAGAACTGGTCTAACTTTCCTGACAATCTACAGGGTTGCATAGCATACCAATGCATCAGTCCCCGAATTTTGAATTTGTTTCTGATTTATTTCATATGCTGCACGTACTGACTGAATTTTTGATGAATAAACACAGCGATTCGAAAGTAAGCAGTGGCAAGATTATTGGAATTAAAACATTTCTACCTCCGAAGCGCGAGAGCGCTGCGATTCGACAAAATGTAAGATATTAGTTTTCTCCTTTTTTCAACAAACTCCGCTACTTAAAAGCAACGTATTACCATTGCTGAAATAAAATACTACTATCTCCCATGCTCCAGCGTGTTGCCATTCAGTTAAGCCTAAGGTACTTTCGAATAGATCCAGTAAATTTCATTAAAAAGATAGTCTTTTTGATGAAATTCGAAAGATCTTTCAAGTAAATTTCATCCAAAAGATTACTGAGTAATTAACTCGTAATGTCTAATTACTAAATTTTCAGAATGACAGCTGAAGTAGGGGCAGGAACCAGACTGGAGAAGGGTTAAAAGAACCCTTTATTTAAATGTTTAAAATTCATAATGCGTCGACTTGGCGCTAACAGACTACGCCTCCCTCGGGCGATAACACTAACAAGAAAACAAGTGCGCTCCGGCTAGGATAAGAACAAGAGCTCTGGCCTCGCTCGGGCGGTAGCTAACAAGAATTCAACTTGATTCAAAAACATTAACACAACAGTAGACTTTTCCCCAGGGCTCGGATAATCTTCTTACCTAAAACCGCGTCGAAGTCTCGTGGCAGCAAAGTAAAAGCAGTAACGCCACTTTAACCAGCAATAAAGGCAGAAACAGAAGCTCATACTACAAAGGTATAACCCACTTTATTCTTTTGCCCACTCTCTTTTCACTTGTGTCTAGAACTCAGTATTTAAACCTTTTCTCCTAAAGGTAGAATTTGCATTCATTCACACACGTTACCAAATTTAAATATTCTGACATTGACAATTAGAGGAATGAAGGCTTATAGGAAAGAAAGCATAAACTTAACTGGTTAATGAAAATAAATATAAATCTATACAAACTAAGAGATTTAAAACAACAAAGGCAGTTCTTAAGAATACTTTTTTTTTCTATTTTTTAAGGGATTGCTTTAAATAAATATGCATTTAAATCATGAGATGTCTAGAAGTAACACTAGCTGAAGTCATCAAAATCATTATATATTTTTACTTTTTTATGATAACTATTTTAGGCGGCGTTTTTTCATTAAAAAATATTAGGCCCATCAGCTATTTCTTCAGCCATGTCAGCTACTGCATTCGGGCTCCCGTGGACACCGGCGGTTCATGGTCTCAAACTCAAATGGTCTGGTTCATGGTCTTAAACTCAAACTCTCAAACCTAAGAAGCACCGACGCACGGTTCCAGTGTTTCTTAGTTTTCTAGATAAATCATAATTCTAGCCGGAGGGCACCGGAGCCCTTAATGAGAAGGCTCCAGCGCTTCTTTAATGTAACTGAACAGCAATTTCAGCAGAAATTTGACCTCGAAAATTTTATTTTTAATAATAATATTATATTAAAAATCGATTCTAATTCCTGAATGCATGCTTTTCTTTCATTGGGAAACAAACCCTTAGATGCAAGTCGAAATTTTTAAGGAAAGAGAAGCTCCTACCGACATGTCAAAGGCTTATTCTTCAGAAAGTACAAATTTATGACAGCGGTTAAATTTTTCTTTCCAACGCTAGTGTCTTCTCGCGGAAAAGAGCACCTGCAGACCTTTTGGAACCATGTAACCAATGACTGGGGGATGAAAATTTTCACTTGTAACTTTTTTTTTCCAGCTAACCCTCCGATTCGGCGAGAATTTGTTCCCCTGTCACACTCTGCTTGACAGCTAGAAGTATATTGAGAGGAAATCGTGGTTAGAAAATGTTGGACTCTTCTGTTTTTTTAGCTCAAAGGGCGTTAGCCCAGAAGGACTATTAATTTCGTTTTGGCATTTTGAGTTGAAAACTTTAAACGTCGGTTCACTTTTCAAACTGATGCCACCAAATGTTGCAGCCTTGTATTATATTTAAAGAAATTAAATAACGAAGAATCTGCATAAATGTATATATGTTTCTCGCATTGTGATAAAACGACGGTACCTAGAACCATTAAATTTTGAATAACGTATGTTTCTAAAAAAAAAGAAAAAAAAAATCAGATTTTAAATTGCGTCCAAACGGGCGTTTTTTTAACGTTTTGTGTGCTACCGTTATTTATTAAATATCATGGTCTTCGCACTTAAACCATAAAATGCAGTTCAACAGCAATATCACAAAATAATTTTAAAATGAGCATATCTTTAGAATTTCCGATACACAGTTACACACGCTGGAGATAAAAAGTTTTTTTTTTCTTTTCCCGTAGAGTGTTGCCATTGCTCGCTTTTAAATCGTTGAGTTTGTTCGTCAAAAATTCGTTAAAGTTTTACAAAATATGAAATAGATAACAAAATAATTCCAAGTTTGGGCTTAAAGAAGCGCATATTCGGGTGGAAACGTACCTTATTCAAAATTGGATGGCTCTAGGAACAGTTGTTTTTATCACATTTGGAGAAATATAGATACATTTATGAAGATTCTTTATTATTTAATTTCTTTAAATATAATACAGGACGATAACATTTGGTGGCAACAAATTGAAAAGTGATACAGCCGTTTATAGTGAATCAACGCAAAATCGCAAAACGAAAACAATAGTCCTTCAGGGCCTTTGGACTAATAATTAATTTGGACAAACAACGAAGCTCGCGGTCTCACGGTTCCTATACTTATATTTTTGGAAATTTTTATGCTAGTTATGAAAAATAAATAAATAAATAAATAAAGTTATAAGAAGGTTGAGTCCCGTACAACAAAAATTGGCCGAGATATTTAATTTCAAAATTCGTAATTTTTGTTGTCATTTTTAGCTTCCCTCGAGGGAGCGGTTAATTAATTTAGATTAATTCGAGGAAATAAATTTAAATGAAGTGCAGCAAAAAATATGTAGAATTTAATACGCTGTACAAGGAAGTCATGAGGTGGCCACATCACTTCTTTTTTTTTCCGCTACTCTTTGCCTGAGGTTTGTTTACCGCAAGTCCGGGGCAAATTGTGACAGACTCTTAGTCTTGATAAAACTGATAAATGATAAAATACTTGTGCTGAAATCAACAAAATTGTCGAACGTTTGTTTTTTGCATATGATAAATGAACATTTACGATGTAAAAAACGTTGCGGTCAAAAAAAAAAAAAAGCGGTTATAAACAAGGAAACATAAATACATTTAAAAATACAAACATTTTTCCAAAAACTGTCATAGCTAACCCCTAGTTCCCCTAGTACAGTCAATTTCACTTGAATGGGGAAAGAGGTTTCATTAAACTGGTCGGAAATCTTCCCGGCCCATTTCCTTTGTATAGTTTCTATTACCAAAGAGCACGTTTTAATCCGTATCAGTTCACACCTTACCTTCAGAAATTCCCCACGTCAACACTCGCAAATCCGCCTGTTGTTAGAAGGACTTCCCCCCTCCCCAGCATAAGACCGTTTCGGAATATTCTCCCTGACACTTATACGATTGTTGAGGTCGTGATCCCACCGGGCGACATTCTGGCGCCCCTCCCTTCGATTACAATACCTAGTCGCGAATTCGCACGGTCACACATATAGAAAACTTGTTCCTTTTTTTTTATATGTATACATATGCACATATAGTAAGCATGCGTGGCGTTTTATTGTGAGCTTTGTGCCTTTTGTAAATATATTAGGCTCTGCATTGAGCTCCTGCTGCCGCCGCCGCCTTACTGTCGCCGGAAGAATTTTAAATGCCCTTCCCGCTGCCACGGCAGTATACGTTTTCTTTTTACAATGCAGACTGTTTTCTCTCTTGGGAAAAGAAAACAGTCACCAAAATTATACTCATACAGTTCGACCATTGTGATCCTGTCGTCAGTTGTCATTATTTCAATCCTGGAAATCAAAAATACTGATTTTTTTTCCATAATGTATGAATTTTATGTCAACAGTGCTTACATTAAAAAATAATATCAATAATGGAAATAATGGAACTATATTTTTAGCTGAAGTAGTAATATGTAGTTAAAAAAAATTTTGATGTGGGCCACATAATTTCCTTGGTTTATTAAATTATACTGATTTTTTGCTGCATTTCTTTTAATCTTTTTTCTGGAATTATTCTAGCTTAATTAACGGATCCCTCGGGGCAAGTTGAAAATGACATTAAAAACTGCAAATTTTCCAATTAAATATCGCAGTCAATTTTCGTCACACGAAGTCAAACGTCTTATATTCAAACGTCTTTTCTCATAACGAGTATAAGACTCTCCCAAATGTAAGCAAGTATAAGAATCGGGAGACCGCATTGAAAGTAATTTGTATACAGTTAATTTGCTAATATTGTGATCTTTCATACAAGATTTTTTTTTCCTTTTTTCTAAAATAATTTTCCCCCAGAAATGTATTGTTACGGATTTCGTAACAATCCATTACGAACCCGTAATTTTTATTTCGAGAATAATTTCGAGATTTATTTCTTGTGAAAAGAATAAATTTTATTAACTTTTTATCGACTTGTGCGTTCAATCCATTACGAACCCGTACATCAACCGTAACAGTACGTTCTTGTACCGCAACAGTATAATAATCCATATAGATTTTAGCTAGCACAAAAATAAAATAAATTA
>KK117211.1:30869-58237 GCA_000611955.2 Stegodyphus mimosarum
CGAAAAATTCGGCGGTTGCGCCTGTATGTAAGCCTTCCGGCATAGCACTAGGGTTGCCATAAAATAGTGTATGGTAGGGTTGCCAGATTGGCGACTTTATCGCCCATTTGGCGACCAAATTGGCGATATCCCATGGTCCAATCAGGAAGCTTCTAGAATAACTTCCTGTCGAGATATTTCTCGAAACGTGTGGAACTTAAAGAAAAGCTATATAAACCCTTGCGTTTCTGAGAGCAGTAATTGTGAGTAGTGTGATTAAGTAGTGTGATTAGTTGTGAGAAGTCTGAGAATAGCTGCTTACTGTGAGTGCTAAGCTACGCGAGAGTTTTGTGAACGGAAAGCGATTGAGGTAGTGCTTTGCCGTGAAGCTATCTTTACAGTATAGCTTGACAGTGTATTGGTGATTGTTCCACGGTGTTTATCAGAAGTTCAGTGTTGCCGTGAAGTTACTTTTACAGTTACAGCCTGAAGCTGTGTTGCTGATTGTTTCAGGGTATTTATTGTAGATTTTCGACGATTTTAAAGGTAATCTTGGAACTGTGCTGTAAATAGTGATTCTTGTAAATAAATTGTGCTTTTTACTGTTCTGCATCGTGTTTTCATCGGATACTCTCAAATCTACGAACCCGTAAAACGCAACAATATAAATGTATAAGATTATTTTAAGATAAATGTTAATGTTCATCTTACATTTTTTAATAATTCAGTTACAAGTTTTAAGTAACATTAACGAACCCTCCTTTTTTCATCCCTTTCAGAAATACTCGTAGAAACTTAAGTACAAGAAAATCAGAAAAATCAGCAACAATATTTAACGTAGTTCTGTCTTAATATAAAAGGTGTTCTAATTTGAAATAAAGCGAGGGGAGCATTAATTATAGAGTGACATTGATGTTTGATCTAAAAGACGTCTCAGAAGCTGAGAGTTATCTCATATTTGAGAAAGCATTTCAGGGAGAAGTTCTGTAAACAGGAAAGAAATAATACATAATTTAAAAATTAATAATGCACTAAACTTTGATTTTAATTTTTCTAATCGTTAACCGAATAAAATCGAATTACCTTAAAATTTCTTTCTAATTTAATTAGCGAAAACTTGCGAAAACATTTCATTGAAATTAAAACTGTTCAGAGCAAACTGTTCTAAGAAAACTGTAGCATTTTCTCCCATTCAGAATACAATGTTTTTGTGTCAAAATGTATTCTTTCACATGCTTAGAATTCTGAAATATTGTAGAAAAAGAAAATATGTATATTTATACTTGTATTTACGACCCAATTACAAAATACTAACCTCCGATTTTGTCAAAATCTATTGATCTTAGGGTCCAGCAGCGGCCAAGCTTTAATGTCACTGAGCACTGGTACTTCGGTCCGAGGTTCGAATTCTGCGAATGGGCGTTTTGGTGGTTTTCCTATGTGTAACGTGTATAGGAGCCAGTTTCCCTTAAAACGTCCTCCACAAAGGCATCCCTTCACTTAGGCAGATAGCCTTCAAGTGCTTTGTTGCGTGCGTACGGGTTCATTATGGATTGAATGCACAAGTCGTAAAAAGTTAACAAAAATTTATTCTTTCCAGAAGAAATAAATCAAAATGCTGAAATATTTCTTCAGAGATATTCTCACAATATCACAATATCTCAAACGTTTAGCAAAAACTCAGTTCAAAACAGATAAAATTATTCTATCTCACAACGAAATCGCTACAATCAATAGCAGCATTAAGTAAACAAACAGCAGTTCGCTTTTTACAGCTACAACTACAACTGAGATGAGGTGTTTCAATTCGGCTTTTATAAGCTTTTTAATTATCACTAGAACAATCTCGATTTTTCTAGATTTTTCTGCATGGCAACAGTAATTACGAGATATTTATTTATTAAACATTAAATGCACGCGCTCTTTTATTTTAATTTTATTTATTTATTTATTTATTATTGTTATTATTATTATTTTGACCTAGCTTCCTCTTCAAAAATCGTCTGCATTGCAGTGGAAATATAAAGCAATTTTAATTGCAATTCTAAATAAATGGCCAAATAAATGTAATTCGTAACAATATAATCAAATACACCAACACCTAATGATCTTAATGGCAAGTCACTGAATGTTTTGTTCAACAGGAGGGATGCGTCACTGCTTCAAGGCAATGTATTGGAAAAACCAGTTCGGATTTCTACTCTATTTACTATTTCCATGGTTAATCCAGTTATTTTATTAATTTGGCTTCACCGCATTAACTGCTCATTGTGATTACGTTTTTTCTCGGTTATTTACATAACATTAACCGAATAATTTAAACGATGAGACAAAATACCCTTCAAAATAGTAGCAGTAACATCATAAACTTGAAACTATGTTTCCCAGCAATACAGAAGGGAAATGTCATCCTGTGTCATATTATACCATATTTAAAAAGTATACGTATATATATTTAATATTAGAATTCAACTATTACCTCCTAGGAACAGGTTCAGGCACCGGTAAAAGTATGAGGGACTCCAGCAATGTACCATGGATCATTTGGTAGTGCCTTTCCATACTAACTACATATAAGTAAGAAAAATAAAAAATATGTAAAAGATTAAATTAGCAACATAAGTTTCCCTTCTCAATTCTAAAAATAGTAACGTCTCTCTGCATTGCGTCATTTCTAGATTAATTCATGTCATATGAGTCTTACATAACTCTGATGATGTAAATGGAACTAAAACTCAAGCAACCAATAATAATTTTGCAGAGGTATTAACTATCCAATCAAAATGCATCGAGAAACCAAAACTCACTCAGTCTGAATAAAGATTTCACCCTGAACATTACGCGCTTGCTCGCTACTCTTCGGCCTAGTTGGACTGATGTCTGCTGCTTTCTTCTTGCTTCGAAGTTATAAAAAATGCAATGTTTCTTCCTGCGAAGTTATAAAAAATGTAAACGTCTTCAAACAGGCACAAATAATGTGCCAAGTTGTTTGTGGCCGCAATATGTTTACTGAAATTGAAATGAAGATTTATTTTGCCTCGACTGCCAAAAATTTCTTATTCAGTGTGGATCGGCATCTCAGGATTCTACGCATCATTCTCAGCATCTCAGCATTCATTACTTCTGAATTGGTTTTTATTATTTCATATATATATATATATACATGTATATGTGTAATGATTTAAAAGTGCAGAATGAAGGGATCCGGTATTTTTTAGCATCTTTCGATATTCATCATGGCTGAGAAGACCATTGTTGTGAAATTGATTAGTATCTTACAAACTTTAAAAATAAATCTCCTCTTTATTTGATGTACGAAGTACTACAGATGGCGTTAGCTGCCATCGTAGTAAGAAAAAAAAAGGGGTTTTTTTTTGGCCCTTGTGACGTGAACGGATTGAGATGTTTTAAAACTTTAGGGGACAGTAAAATGTCCCGGAAATTGTTAGAATGTATATATTTTAGTATAATTGTATTATGCTGTAGTGTAGATATAATATAATAAGATGAATCAACTTCTTCGAGTTTTTATTTCCCATGCATCAGCATTGGTTTCGATTCATCATCACACTACCCAGGTAAGTAAGTAAGTTTTGTCTTTTTTTCCCCTGGATTGCTCTGTATCTTGGATGAGTGAAAGAAATGTTTTTATTTTAATAATAAGACTATGTTTTAGTAATAATAAATGCAGTGGCTGAAGGCAGGGCTGAGTGGAAAAGTATGATGACGCATTTAGTACAACTGAGCTTGAATAATCACAGTCTTTATATTTTACGCATATCAAATCATCCTTTTGCAGACAAGATATTTCTTAATCCTAGTTGAATAATTTCTATGTAAACGGGTCTTAAAGTGCGACGTCATCTTAAGCAGATAAGCAGCAGCGTCTTGCCAGCATGAAAGCGTAAGCGAAAGAGAGCGTTGCAATTCAAAGGAAGAAGGGAGGGAGTGGGAAAGTTTCAGTTCGAGTTAGAAAATGGTTTGGTTTACAATTATTAGATTGGACAGGAAGTATCTGCATTAAAATGTTACATAACATGGTAAGATCTCGAATCCGGGAGAACAGATGAATTTAGGGAGGACAGCATAAAATCTAGAACGTTAGTTTTGAGATCGCCAATTATTTTTATAGCAGCTATAGTATTTTCTTATATCTTACATAACTCCCTTTCAAAAGAAAGGTTGGAACAGCAGGGTAGTAGAAAAAACGTTAGAGCAGCAAAACATGAGATATAATTTTGAAAATACAAAACATAATATTAACTTTTGAACAATTAAAAAATTATCGTCGTAGAATTTTGACTGAATTTGACATTTCATTGAAAGTCGAAGAATTTTGAATTCAGTAATAATTTTAAGCATTGTATTTCTTTTAAAAATAATTGTACATTTTTATTAGAGTCCTCAGGCTGTTATAATGTCCAATAAAAATTTTGTACTCTTCTTGACGGAAATAGTTCCAGAAAGTAAATTTTCAAATTTTTTTCACAAAGTAAATGTTCAATAAAAAGGTCTTTCAAATTTTTGGTGATGAAAATATTTCCATTATAATACAGAATTTATGACTGCTTAAGTAATTTATTCCTCTTGTAGATATACATACTTAATGCAACAGAAAATTCAATATAAAAACATAATGATATAATGCAATACTAAATAACACAAAAATACTTTGACGATTAATTGGCATGTCTTCTCCAACAAAATCAGCGTACTATCTTGCTGATCATTGGGGGATGTTTAAGTGCAATACATCAAAAAACCCTTTTTTCCTTACAAAAGGTAACCGGTTTTTGGCATTGAACAATTGTCAAAGTTTTTTTTGTTTTTCTTTTAAAAATCTTTCATATTACTTAATAACAATAATACAACATTATATAACATTAAGACTGAAATTTAAGACAAATAATTTATATAATCCAGAGTCTTTTAAATTTTTGCAAAAATATAGTGAAATTTACCCTACAATTAGAAGAAAGAAAGGGAAATTTTTGCTTTCTTTTTTTCCGAATTAAAATTATCATAATTTACATTTTAGAATCTCCATTATTATATTTTAGGAAAGGCATTTTAAAATATAAAACTTTTTTATACATCATCCATAAATACAACAAATTTCAAACTTTTCGCTATTATTAAGACATTTAAAATTTACTTATTCCTTACAAAACCTGAAGACTCCACAACTTTCTCTAAATACTAACATATCCATCATACTGGCTTATGCAATTTAGCAAACTGCTGTTTATTCTTCACCAGTGGCCGAACGACTTGTCAAATTAGCAGTTACTGTAGAAAAGGCCTCCGTTCCTTGGGTAGAGGCTAGTGGCCTTTCTCGAACTGCTTTATCATTCCATTATGAAAAATTAAAAACACACACTATTATACGAAAAAATAAAAAGACTAAAAAAGTGTATTTTTTCATAAGGCGAGAGCCTTCAACGTTTATCTTGAAAACATTAAAGAAATTCCTTCAATTTAAAATTTTCAAACAATAATTTCATTTCGTAAACTGCAACAAAAATTCAAAAACATAAATTCAGAGAAATTTAAACAATAGTACAAAAATATTACTCGTAATAGGAACCTTTCCTAAATGAAATCCTGAAATTCTTTACCTGTTTTTATCAAATTCAGTAATTTTTCTAAATTTAAATATACGAAACTACGTTTTAAATAAATCATAAAATTTTTTAATTATTAACTTACATCTTAAAATGATTTAAGCAAATTATTACCATCAGTAAATCATAAAATAACGCAATTACTTATAAATGCAAAGTTGTAACCGCACGGCTCAATCAGCGGCACCTATCGACCGTCGGAAGAAACACCGGCCCAAAAAAGATCCTTCAGTCGATATACTGAAGTCAAGAGCTAAGCATGGTGTTCCCCAAGATTTACTTTGTAACTTTTTTTTTTTACTTTCTTTTTCCAATGGCGGGCCCTCAGCCGACTTCGATTTGGCCACTACAAAGGCCAGACATGGTGGTCACTTTATTATGGAGGCACCTAATAGGTGGACCACCTTTGCCTCCTATAAAGAGACGGACACTTACAACCATGCCTTCTTCGGGATTCGAACCTGAGCCCGTTGGTATCACAGTCGGCTCCCCTAACCACTATACTGTTGGGGCGGCTTACTTTGTAACTTAAATATATAATTCTAACGTCCTTAAATGTAATGTTTTATCTTTTTTTCTTTTAATTGTGTTTTCTTAATTAAGTTAATTAAGAAGCTCAGGTGAATCTTTTTGTTTATGGTAGTTTGGTTATAGTTGGCTACCCAACGCGCGGCTCGAATGATTTATCCAGTTAAGAAAACACCACGTTCAAGACTCCAGGACATCGACTCATATTCTTTTCTAGGTTTTAGGTACTATTTCCAGCAGCAAAGTCCTCACCCGAAGATTATTTTGGAAATTGTATGAAGTACTGGTTTCAACTTCGCCCCGAAGATAAGAGATAAGTGATTTTCACTTAATAAGCAACATAAAATTCTAACTAGAACGTCGTTAATACTTTAATAATATGGAATGGAATGTGTCGTTAAAAACGAAACAAAATCATATATAAAGTATGTATAAGCTCTAGGTGTTTCCTTTTAGGTATGTTGCACTTTAAGAATTTATATTGTCTTACATTGTTTTAAATAACTGATTTCTATTTGAATTTCCTGTCTTTTAATTCTATGTTCTAATTGAAGATTAATTTTGTTTTCATTAGAAGTCAACAGAAGTAAAATTTCGTTTCGGTTCCGAACGAAAATTGTTTACGTGGTAAAATGTTACTTTTATTCTGATTGTGATATTGATTCCGGTGTGGATAATTCTTTTAGTATTTTTATAACTGTATGCTATCCATGAAAGAGTTGTGTATTTTGCTTTATTTTATGAATAATATTAACGGATATTTTCTTTTTCTCTTTGAGAATAGAAATGATTTAAAGTGAAAAGGGTATTACTTAAGGGTATTACTTTCTAGTACTACTTACTAGTATTACTTACTGGTATTACTTAGTAGTAAAAGGGTATTACTTACTAGTATATTACTTAAACTGTGCCACTAATGTTTTGTTTTTATTCAATAAGAATACTTCTTTTGAATTAATATCTTAGTTGCTATTATTCTGAAAGACATTCTAATACTTGCTGCATTTTCGAATTGCGTGTTTATCAACATTTTTTAATTTTTATTTCGTAATATTTGAGAACAACTAATACATTTAATTGTGTTTTTCAAAGAGAGCTATAGTCGAAAATTAATTTCTTAGAGCCTTTAGAATTTTGTAAACGTCACATGCATTGCTAATAGAAGATTTACCAAAATTAAATTCTATTTTTGGGATTTTTATGTTTACTAAATTTGTGCTTTTTATTGTCCATTGGCAAGTGTACCAATCTTTGTAAAATGTTAGTTTCGTTTTCGAAGTAATCTCAGATTAATGATTTCATTCAATGGTGTTTTTTAAATATTATGTAATTGTTTGGGGTAATTAAGAAATTCAAAAAATTTCTGAACATATAATTTTTCTTCAAACAAATATTGAACTTTTCAACGGACATTGAAAGTACGATAATATGGCATTTGGGGGACTAGCCAGGAAAAAGGACCTGCAAGTGTTAGCCACAAAACTGGGTCTGCCCGTCTGAGATAATTTGAAAGTGATTCAACTCAAAGAGTTAATTACGAACTCAGACAGGTATGAACAGGGATTCGTGAAGAATCTATTAACTAGCATAACTGAATAAAGAAAAATACCTGAAAATGACAGGTTAGCGTTAGCTGAAAAGGAAAATCTTTTGCGTGAAGAAAAAGCTGCTGGAGATCAACGAATTGAGAAGGAGCGTCTGTTCGAGTTGGAAAAAATTAAAACTTGAACTGAAGTGGCAGAAAATTTCTCAAAAGGAAGTGATAGATCAGAGAATAGATCAACTCAAAATTGATATTACTAGAGTTGCCCTAAACTGTAAAGAAAACGAAATTGGATTGTATTTGACAATTTTTGAACGTCAATTAAAAACTTTAAGTGTTCCAGAATCAAAATGGGTTCTTTATCTGATGAGTTCATTGCCAACAGAAACAGCACAACTTACTGCTAGAGAAGATGAGAAAAAATTTTAAAATTACCCCAAAATTAAGGAAATGCTTCTTAAGCGATACAGGTTAACTGCTGACCGTTTCGCTCCCTTTTTGCGCAACACAATAAAAACCCAGATACAACTCGGAGAGATTTTTACTTTGAAATAAGATCATACTTTGAAGGATGCATAACAGAACTTAACATTAAAGATTTTGAACAGCTTAAAAACCTAATTATTAGCAACCAAATTAAGAAGAAAACATCTTTCGATTTGAGAGAACATTTCATGGATAAGTGGGAAAAAGGGAACCAACCGTTGGAATTAGCAGTTGGATGCGCATGAAAATATTCTCATGGATTAAAGAAAGCTTCAGCGCCATCTAGCAAACCAAATTTTAGAAGTGGGGTGCGCGACATCAGATAGAAAATCGAAGTCCACTGCGATATTTAGAGAAGCTAGCCACGAGAAAACAATAGAAATATAGTTTCCAAGAAAGCCAACACTTCACTAGAGAAAAGCACCATCCAATGTTATGGGTGTGGAACTCCTAGATACACACAATCTAAATGTTCTACATGCTCAAGATCTAAAGAAGAAGCAAACGCGTCCTTAAATAGTTTCAATTTGTTTAAGTTCGGATCACCTACATCTCTATCCAGTTTAATTGTCCTTAAAATTTGTGGAGTAAAAGCTGCTGTATGTACTGATACCGGTGCATCACACTCTACTGCTAGAGAAAAGTTATACCATATGCTGCAAAGAAAAAAAGTAATGTTTAAACCTAAACACATTTCTTTGACGCTCGCTGATAGAACACAAAGCAACGTAGCTGCCTTGACTACGGTTGTGGATCTTAATGTTGAAGGTAAAGTGGTACCTACAGAACTAATTGTTTTGCCTGAAGCAAAAGGAAACAAAACTCTGTTAGGAACAAACTTTCTCCAGTCTGCTGGGATTGTCTTAGATGTTCTGAATGGTATTTGGCATTTCTGTGAAAATCGTCACATTCAGTACCCTTTCTACAAGGTGATTACCAAGGCTGAAAATTCTACATCCATTTCTGACTGTCAGACAAGAACTGTAGAAATTACGAATTCAGTCGAAGTTTTCGAAACATCCTCTTCAGCGAGTCTTCGAAGAGATGAAGGCAAACATCTAAAAACAGAACAATATACTTAACTAAATCTTCTACTGCAAGAATTCAAGAGTTGTTCCGAGCTAAGGAGAGACCCAACCCCATATAGTGAACATCATATTAATACTGGAAGTAGTCCACTAGTTGCAGAATCTCCTTACAGAATGAATCCTGCAAAAAAATAAATGCTGAAAAAAGAATTAGATTCCCTCCTGCCTAATGGTATAATCGAAGAATGTGAACCTTTATATGCTAGTCCTGTTGTTTTGGTACCTAAACCGAATGGTAGCATCAGACTTTTCGTCGACTATCACAAACTAAATGCCACTACTATTGCAGACAAGTACCCTCTACCCCGCAAAGACGATCTTCTCACAGAAGCGAGCCTCCGAAGAAACCCAATTCGTGGAACCGAAGAAACCCAACTCGTGGTCCCTACAGAGGAAAGAGAAAGAATGCTACAAGAGCACCATGACTTTCTAACGGCTGTACACTATGGGGCTGAAGGAACTTACAATAAAGTTGCCTCTAGGTACTATTTTCCATGGATGCGCAAATACATCTCTTCTCACAGAAGCTGAAGTCAACGGCCTATATGTCAACCATCAATCTTAAATCAGGGTATCATCAGGTCAAAATACATGAAGCTGATCAAGATAAAACAGCTTTCATTTGCCCATTTGGGACATATAAATATTTGCGCATGCTTTTCGGATTACGAAATGCGCCCGCAACTTTTCAACGGCTGCTTGACAAATTTGAAGGAGGCCTAAAGGATGTGTTTGCTTTAGATGATGTGATTATTTTATCAAAGACTTTTGATCAACATGTAAGAGACTTACGAACAGTTTTCGAGAGACTTACTTTGTTTAAACTCCAGGCTGAGACAGAGAACTGTCATTTTGTATGTGACCGAGTTAAATATTTAGACCACTGGATAACCACGAATGGAGTTGAAGTGGACCCTGAAAAGGTATCCTCTATTCAGAGAATTCCTGTGCCAACCAACGTAAAAGAAGTTCAGTCTTTCCTGCAAACTTGCTCATGGTTCAGAAGATATGTTCCAAACTTTGCGACCATTGCAAGACCACTTAGTAATCTTACCAAAAAGGGTGTACAATGGTTTGGGGGTACTCAACAGCAAGAAGCTTTTGAAGAATTGAAAAAAAGATTAATAACACCCCCTGTGTTAAAACAACCACATGGATCAAAGCCGTTTCGTATCCGCACAGGTGCTAGCAATTACGTTTTAGGAGCAGTTCTTATTCAAGGAGAAGGCACAGAACAGCATGTTATTGAGTATGCCAGTCGTTTGCTCACACTAGGAGAACGAAATTACTCCACTACTGAACGTGAAGCACTTGCAGTATACGTCGAAAACCAAGAAATAATTATAGCATCTGACCACCAGGCGTTAAAATGGCTTATGAGTATCAAATCACCATCCGGTCGTTTGGCAAGATGGGCTCTTCAGATTCAGTGTTATAATTCGAAAATTGAGTATACGCCTGGAAAAGCTAATGTGTTTGCAGACATGTTGTCTGGACCCTCGAATGTAAATGAAGATGTCCCTTGTGACCTTGCGATATCAGCCGATTTTCCGGTAAGAAAGTCCAAAGAATTTCGAGAAGAGCAGTTGAAGGATGAAGAACTAAAAAAAGATATCTGACTGCTTCGAAAGCACTTCAGAAGATGAAAACTTCGTTAACTGGACTAGCAAAGGTTATCTTATGAATCAGGGTGTTCTGTATCGTTACTCACGAGAAGTAGAACCGAAGAAACCCAATTCGTGGTCCCTATAGAGGAAAGAAAATAAATGCTACAAGAGCACCATGACTTTCCAACGACTGTACACTATGGGGCTGAAGGAACTTACAATAAAGTTGCCTCTAGGTACTATTTTCCGTGAATGCGCAAATACATCGCTGAATATGTTAAGAATTGTCCGAAATGTAATCGTTACAAACCGACTAATCAGAAGCCAGCTGGTCTTCTTAGAACTCCAGTTTACGCCCAAAGGTTCAAAACTCTAGCTGTTGATTTTTTTGTACCTCTTCCAAAGTCCTCATCTGGTAAGAAATGGATTTTTATCGTAGAAGATACCAGTACAAAATGGGTAGAACTATTTGCCCTTAAAGAAGCAACAACTGTCAACTGCGCAAAACGTCAGTCGAAGAAGTTTTTCTACGTTATGGACTTCCACGCCGATTGATAAGTGATAACGAGCCACAAGTCATAAATGCCATTATGTAATAAATTTGCAAGTTTTTCGAAATTAAGCAAGATATTATTCCTGTGTACCATCCCCAAGCAAACCCATGCCTCTAGGTACCATTGTTCTTTCCCAATGTGAGAAACATACATACATTTATTGAGATTCTTCATTATTTAATTTCTTGAAATATAATGCTTTAAATCTAATAGTTCGTGTTCACAACTGGAAAAGTGATTCAGAATTTTAGAGTGAACCAACGCAAAATGCCAAAACGAAATTAATAGTCCTTCTAGGTAAATTGCCCCTTTGGGCTAATAATCCAGGAAATCCAGCTTATCAATAAACTAGCCCAGACGGTAAAAATATACACGACACAGGAAGGGTAAAACTATGCGAATATTTTTAAAATTTTCAGAACTTAGCGGTAAAAAGATGGGGGCGAGGGAAATACGTGAAGAAATACGATAATCTCAAAATATCACAGCAGTTAAAAATAATATGTAAATTTAACTATGCGGGGCATTTTGATGCTAGGAACTGCCACGAATCAATTTCTTCTTCTTTCACGTCAGAGACTGATGATTTTGGAGGGGGGAGTTACATAAATTTTAAGTTTAAATTTTCCTACAGTTAATTTTCATTCAAAGCGATCGCTGTTCAATCTGAAATATGTTAACACAATCTACGAAGATCTTCATCTAATGAAACAATTTCACACCCAAAAATTAAGTTATTGAAAATAGGTGGCATTTTCTGGCACTTATATCAATTTCAGGCTATTTTCAACGTATTTAAGCGAACTTAAACGAAAGCAAACGGGACCTTAATTATTAAAACACAATGACTTACGTTAAGTATGAATGCGGCTTGTAGAAAATACTTTTCTTGCCCCCCCCCCGCCAGGAAAAAGAAAATATAAAAGGATTTAGTGGTGAACATCGGACCAGTTAGCTTGTTTAGGATTCTCGCTTAACTCGCAGTTTACCAGTGTTAACATTTTTAACGTAACATAACGCATTAACATTTTTTATAACAACATAACATTTTTTTTGTCTTTTTAAATTTTATTATCAAACACCACCTTCTTCGCCCTTCTGTCATATAAAATTCTAAAGTAAATTACAAAATATTTAAAAACAGCACATCTTTAGAATTCCAGACAGAGTGTGACAGGTTTGCCATACATTTTCCTTCCTTGTACGAAGTAAAGGATGTGTTGTGATCGCGAAAAATTTCGGACATTATATTTCAACAATTTTTTTTTTTTTTTTTTTCTTCGTCTGTACATACGGGCAGAAAGAGGACTCTTTTTTTTTTTTAAACGAAATGTAAAATGGACTTAAAATAGATTCAAAGGGGATTTTTTTCGTAACATTTGTATGTACGTATGTATGTATCTCGCGTACGTATCATGTATCTTAGTTGTAGAACGCTGAAATTTCGTATATGGTATTACTATAACGCATCGAGTTGTACACTTCCCTTTTTTATCGCAACTGGAAATACCAAACGTATGTACGTATATGTATATGTACATATAACAACATAAACAAATAAACAAATGTAAGGAAGGGCTATTAAGAATCCTGGGCCTAGTCTGCAATGATTGAATTTATTATAATTAAAGGGGAATACTCCTATTATAATTCTTACATTTCAAAGTAAAATTAAGAAAGCCAACAAAGTAAAAGAATTACAGTTTGAAGTCAAAATAAATTCCAATTTACAAATTCGTAATTTTGAAGTAATATTTTAAAAACATTTTAATTTTAAGTCGTTGTAGAAATTGTTTTAAAGTATTTAATAGTTAAAGGAAAATAGGCATGGAAAAATTGCTTTACAAGCAAGGGCTAATAGTAGTGGATATGCGTCACATTGAGACGCAAAAATTGCTAATGATAATTATAGCTATATAAAGAAAATTACCTAAAAATTAACAGTTGAAAAGATAATGAAACAATACCGACTCTTTAAAAGGAAATTAACTTATTTCATACTTCTTTCTACTGTTCAAACATCCATTTTCGTCCTTGCTATGCATATGGTATGCTATGGTAGAAATGTAGTAGGACACCCAGTGTTTACTGTAAGTAATGTAGGTATAGTTTCACCGCACTACAGATAAAGAGAAGTCCCAAAAGATCACAGAGCTCCCCGAGTTGCCGTGGATCGAAACATTTGTTTCATCTCACACCGATAGTCCTGAGACCTCCCGTGAACCCCGGGACTCCCAACCAAGACTCTAGACATTTATTAAAATTTCGAAAATATATACAAAAATCTACCTAACATTTAACAGGTGGTGCAGTCGCACTTACACTTTTACTTTATTTGATGGTTTTACTTTATTTAATTCCAAAGTCCTGTCTTAGAACCCCACGAACACTAATAAGCGAATAATCGCTTAAATGTGTCAACAAAATACGTAACACTTAAGAAGGGTTAACTACCCTTTATTTTTCAGAAAAAATACAATTAACTTCTACTTGGAGTGTACACAAAGCCTCTACTTGGGCTTGAACTTAAATAACTATGAATTTAAATTAATCTAAGCTTAACTAAAGCTATCTGAAAGGTATAGCTCAAGCTATCAGAAATCTAAGTAGTTGGCCCCTAAATATTACTTTAATCGGCGAAGCCAAGCAAGGCCTAAAGTATGGCCGAGCGTAGTAGCTAAAAAGAATGTAGCCAAATGGCTAACGCGCACTAGTATCAGATTCTCTCTCTGTAGAAGTCGATGAAGCATCGACTTAAATAGTACTCTTACTCATTTGCATTAACTGCGTTTCTGAAATTACATTCTGGCAAGAAATTATAAGCTGAAAGTAGAGGAAAGAATCGTAACTTAAAATAACTGTTAATAAACTTAGGATAAACCTTACAATATATTTAATAGGTAAATGAGCAAGAGTTGATTGATCCTAATAATTCCTAATAGTTTATAAAAGTTCAAAACAATACATTGGCATACAGTCCACAAATAGTCATCGCTATATAGTTCATATATAATTTTATTATATTATTCTGTTTCTTTTATTTGGGATGTTGTTGCTATGGATATTGGTCACTTTACTTAACCTGTTTCGCCAAACTAAGTTGATGGCCCTACAGGGTTAGGAAGTCATCCTAGTCGTTGCTATAAATCTGACGGTTAGGCCGCCTTTCTACATTTTACATTAATCTTTAGTTTCTTGGGTATAATTATTTTCATTCACTTGCTTCATTATCTCTAAGATGCCCTTGTTGCAGTAATAGTCCGTGAACAGTCTATTCACAGGATATGTGATGTAGTCGGAAGGAAAGAACTGCTGTCGGAAGTGCTCTGTCAGAGGGCAGGAGAGCAGGTAATGTAGTGCGTCCGCGTCTTTCCCGCGAAAACCGCAAGAACAGTTGGCGTCCCGTCTGAGGAATCGTCTGTAATACGCTGGGAATTCCCCGTGGTTGGTACAGGCCTAGAGGAAGAGTCAGTTGCATTTGAGCCTCTTGAGTGTAGGTATTGGAAGGATGTTGTAAGTAAATCTTCTTGTCTCTTCTTCCTGCCATCATGATGACCATGTCTCTTGGAATGTTGTCTTGAGGAGTCGTTTTGCAACTTCTGCGGAAAGCGGAACTTCCTTGTCAATTTCTGGTTTGAGAGCTGCGGTCTTTGCTAGTTCATCCGCTCGTTCGTTGCCTTTCTGCCCGGTGTGTCCTTTTATCCAGTTGATATTTAAAGGAATGGAGGAGCCTAACGTTAAGAGGATCTCTCTAAGTGCTGCCGTGTGCGGATGTTTTGGAGGAAAGGAATTCAGCGCATTCAGAACGCTAATGTTATCTGTGAAGAATGAAGTGTGAGCTGCTAGTTGCGTACCTAACCATAAAGCTGCTTCTTTGAGTGCAAAGGACTCGGCTTGGAAGACTGAAGCATGGTTGCTTAGACGGAATTGAGCTTGATGAATTTCTTCATTGTTCGAAAAGACCGTGAACGCTGCCCCCACTCGTCCTGAAATTTTTGATCCGTCAGAGAAAATCTCTCTTTGTTGTCCTGATGGTGGCGATTTGCACCAGGGAAGGATGGGTTGAACTCCTGGGTGTAAGACAGGGGGATCTTGGAAGCTTTCTATGCTCGCATAGGAGAGATGTAAATCTTCTTTAATGCGAATATTCTCTTTGTAGTGTAGAACTCGGTAGATTGATCTTTCTAATTCTGCTTTTATGTCAAGTGGGAGAGTACCAGCAAGAACCTGAAGTACTGCGGTTGATGTGATGCTATACGCACTGGTGATTTTTAACAGGATTATTCGCTGTATTTGTTGTAGTTTTTGGCATATTCTTGCTGTGCCAGTTATAAAGACTGGGCAGCCGTAGAGGATCATGCGTTCAATTGCATTTAGGTATAGATGTTTTAACAAGCGCCCCTTTTGGCTCCACTTGTCTGTGATTATCCTATTTAGCTTATTAATGATTCGATGCGTCTTATCTCGGACTTCCGTAAGTGCTATGGATATGCAAATCGAAAGTAGAAGTGAAATTAAACATATATATTTAATTCCCCAAATTTAGCAAACTCATAAGCATATCAATAATTTATTTGCACGATGTAAATTAATTTAAAATTATTTGGAATGTAAAACTTTATTTAAATGCCAAATCCGTTAGAATAAAATGCAAAAAAATCCGTTAGAATAAAATGCAAGTATCGAATCAATGATATGAGCAAAACATATAAGAATGTGAAAATAAAACATTATAATGTAAATGTAAAAAAAGGAGTGCACGTTATATTACAAAAATATTGAATTAAATGCCATGTTTAAAAACTAAATTAGGCGAGAATAATTTTAAAAGCCAAAAACATACTCTGTACATCTTGCTAGTAACAACAATGAACGGGGTATTATTCCATTATTTATACCAAGGGCTGTTTTACTTGTAGTTGCCAGGTATATGTGAGAACAGCAAAAATTAGGTTGGTGAAAATGGTAGTTATGGCATGGTTAGAAAGTGCGACTAGCTATTTAATCGAATAAGTAAGTAAATTTATTTTTAAAATTCCTGTCTAAAAGTCATGAAATAGAAAAAAAAATAGAGAAGTAAAAGTTTCTTTTCTTTTCTTTTTTTTAATATTACTTAAAAATTGCGAATTTGTAAATTGGAATTTATTTTGACTTCAAATTGTAATTCTTTTACTTTATTGGCTTTCTTAATTTTACTTTGAAACATAGAGAATCATAATAGGAGTCTCCCCCTTTAATTATATATATATGTGTGTGTGTGTGCATTTAAGATATAAAAATGTGATGAAAATTCATTAACAAATTAAATTTAATTGGAATAAACTGAAAAAAGACCTTTTTAATACATTACACATAGTTCATCTTATTCATTATTAAAGAATCTCGGGGCTAATAATAAAGACCATTAAGTACGACGAACACTAATTTATTAATGAATTAACACACAAAAAAAAAAGAAATAAAAAGGTGAGAGAGTTTAAGTTACATAGCTCGCGCTGAGCTTTTCCAAGCCCTAAACTCTAAAAGTTCGTTGTGTCACATGATCTATAAAAAGAAGGAATGTTTATAATTCTGCGAATCTCGCATCACGCAACCTAGAACGTTTGCTTCGTTTTAAGAATGACACATACTGTTTGTTACATCCTCCCCCTTACATCCGACGTCGTCTCGAGGAGGAACCAGCAGTACGTTTCCTGGGACGTCCTCTTCTGTGAAGAGGCTGAAGAGGCGATGAATTCGAATCAAAGCAAGGTCTTAAGGCCGAGGGATGATAAACACTTAATGAAGTATGTGGATCACTTAAGTTTGAAACCTCATAGGTAGTCGGTGAGCGTTGAGTCAGAATAACGTAAGGGCCTTCTCGAAGAGGCATAAAATTAGATGATTTCTGTTCGGCGGGTTTGCTCACATGATGCTTGGAAATCCAAACCCGATCTCCAGGTTTAAATTGGTATCTAGGTCTTCGAGTGTTTTCGGTAATCTTGTTTCGTTTCAACTAGTTCCTTTACCTGGTTATCTGTGGTGGCAAATCTCTTCAAATATGGGAGAATCTCTGCTACAAAATTATCATTGGAGATAACATGCCTAAGTTCATGTGTAACATGGTCCGGCGTACGTAGCTCTCTACCAAATTGGAGGAATGTAGCAATTTGGCCGGTGGTTTCGCATTTATGAGTATTCATTGCGAAACGAATCGTCGGAAGCTTTTCTGCGCTAGAAGAGTGCTTATCGCCCACAAGTATAGATAATCTAGGTTTCAAATCCTTGTTCTTTCTCTCTACTGGATTTGCTTAAGGGTGATACACTGGAGTGAACACTTGGTCAATGTTAAGAATAAAACACACTTCCTGCATGACAGCGCTAACTGAGTTCCATTATCATTGATTAGCTTAGGCAATCCATATCGTAAGAAAACTTCTTCGATTAATGTAATGGCACATTCCTTTGCAGTAGCAGAGAGTAAAGCAAAAAGCTCCACCCATTTCGTGTTGCAATCTTCAACAATCAAAATACTCTTTTTTCCATTGTTGCTTTCAGGTAGTGGACCAAATAAATCGTTACACTCGTCACAGCGTTTTACGTAATCTGCAATGAATTTGCGCATTCTTGTGAAATAATATCTCTGGGAAATTCTGTGGTATGTACCTTCAGCACCATAGTGTCCTGCTGTAGGAGCATCATGAAATTGTTTAAGAATCTTTTCTCGTTCATGCTGTGGGACTACTAGTTGAGCTTCCTCTGATTCAGAGTCTGACGAGTAGCGATATAAAATTCCTTTATTCATTATATACTCTCGGCTGGTACAATTAAAAAAATTTCCATCTTTGACTTCATTTTCAAAAGATTCTGTGATTTTTTCAAGATCTGTATCCTTCAGCTATTCTCCACGAATTTTTGCTGTACTTCTGGTTGGCATGTCAATAGTTATCGTACAAACTTCACATTATCCTCCTTCATGGTTGCACACAGGACGTGACAGCATATCGGCTACAAAATTAGCTCTTCCAGGAATGTATTCCATCTTCAAATTAAAGGACTGTAATTGCATAGCCCACATTGCAAGGCTGGCCGTAGATGACTTTAAGCTTAAAATCCACTTCAATGGTTGGTGATCTGAGGCCACAGTAATCTCTTGACCATCAGTGTACTCACGGAATTTATTGAAGGCCCATACAACAGCAAGGGCTTCTCTTTCTGTTGTAGAGTAATTTCTTTCGGCGGCGGATAACAAACAACTAGCATATTCTATTGGATGTTCCTCTGAACCTTTTCCTTGTAATAGCACAGCACCCAAAGCGTAATTACTAGCATCCGTCCGAATGAGGTAAGGCTTTGTTGCATCATTTTGCTTTAAGATGGGAGGGCTAGCAAGAAGTCGTTTCAATGTCTGGAAAGAATTTTCTTCCTCTACTCGCCATGTCCAGCTTACGTTCTTCTTTGTTAGATTGCTTAGAGGTCTAGCTATTTCTGAAAATTTCGGTATGAATCTTCTATATCAGGAATAGGTCTGCAAGAAACACTGCATTTGTTTCACGTTCCTTGGAGCAGACATCTTCTGTATAGCAGAGGTTTTTTCTAGATCAACTTCTACTCCTTCACTAGCAACCCAGTGACCAAAATATTTTATTTTACTGCAAGCAAATTTGTATTTCTCGAGATCTGTATTAAGTTTAAATTGTAACATTCTCTCGAAAACCGCTTCTAGATCAGCTATATGTTTTTCAAATGTCTCTAACAGTATTACAATATCATCTAAGTAAGAGAGAACACGCATATCCTTTAAGCCGCTTCGCAAGTTGTCAATTAATCTCTGAAACGTTGCCGGAGCAGTCTTCAGTCCGAAAGGCATTCGAACGAGCCGGAAAGTTCCAAAAAGGCAAATAAATGCTGTTTTGTCTGTGTCTGTAGGACAAACGCTGACTTAATGGTAGCCAGATCAATGGTTGTCATAAATGGTGTATGTTTAGCAGCATGCAGTAAGTCCTCCATCCTAGATAATGGATAGGTTAGGTTAGGTAAGGTATAAATGTAGGGGGCCACCTATTATTTACCCTGGGTAAGTAGGTATAGGCCCTTTACGCTAGCTATCCAGATTAGCAAAGCCTTTCTGGGACCCACGCCGTTGTTTTGGTGTAGAGGTGCTACTGTTATCTGGAGCAAGCGACATCACAAGCTGTGCCACTGCTGGCGGAGTCAATATCTTATGCCAATGCCTACTTTGGCTGCCATTGCATGTTCATCATACCTAGTCGTTCATTGTTGGTAGATTCAATCTATGTGTTTAATTTGGTTGTTGATAAGCACATTGAATTTTTGAAATAATTGAATTACTCATACAAGTTCGTTGACCAGCTGATGTGTTTAAGTGCTTCTTACCATTTATATGCCGATTTGAACTATTTTGAAATGTTTTCATTATTTGCTGTGTCAGCTAAGGATTCGAACATTAATCATTGGAGGTTATTCTTTAATGAATGAGTTGGAGGATCTCTCTGTGTTTCACAGTTCTAGACCCTTTGGTGCCAGAGTATTATTTGGGATATGCGCTTCCTCATATGGTTATTATTGAGTGCGCATCTGAGATACGGATGCACATCTTGGTCTAGTCTTGGTCTTGTTAGGTGCAGATTTGCTGTTATGGTGCATGTGAATAGGTAATTTTCTGGATCTCCCCTCTGACCACATACACAAAGATCTGAAAGTGAAAGATTCCTCTTGTAGAAGTATATGGGAAAAGGCCGTGGCCTGAGATCAGCCATGTTATTTGTCTAATTATGACGTTTGGGGTGGAGCATATTTTTGGATACAGGTTGTATGTGCGCCTGTTCAGCGGAGTCCCACCAGTTCTGCCATGCTTTTTCAAAAGTAATTTTGAGTTGCATCTTGAGGTGGGAGTCTGGCCATGGAATGGATAGTTTCGTTGCATTGAGGCCCCTAGCTGCTTGTTTTGCTAGAGCATCCACTTCCTCGTTGCCCTTGTTGCCGACATGAGCTTTAATCCATGATATTATGAAATGCTGGTTGGTTGTGTTAGAGGCAGTACTGAGGATTTCCTGGATTATTGGGAATCTATTCGTTGGGGAGGCTATTGCGTGCATGACGGATAAGCTATCTGTAAAAAGATGGCAAGTTTTAAAGGAATGGCGTATACTGTATTTGATGGCTTCTAATATTGCGATTGCTTCTGTTTGGAAGACACTGTTTTATACGTTTAGTTGAAATTTCTGCTCTTCTGTTAAATGACTACCTAAATATACTTTAGCGCACATCCTTTTCCGCAGTCCAGGCCAGAACCATCTGTGCAGATTTGAGGGAATTTGTTCATGAGTGGCTCTTTGTTGATGGAGAGAGTTATATTGTTCTTCACTGCAGGATGTCGGTCATACGGGTGTGAGGAAGTGGAGTAGCATTCTGCTTTGAATTATGTTCCATTGTGGGTGCAATTCTTTCTTAAGTTCAATAAAGTTGATTTTATATACTCTTTTTCTGCTGCTATGAAGAGAGGGGAAATTTTAGCAATCTGACACAATGCGACATTCGATGTTGTCTTATATCCTCTGGTGTAGTTGAGGAGAAAAGATCTTTGAATTGTTTGTAGTTTTTTCAGTTTACGGGAGGACATTGTGTTTGCCCAAATTGCTGCTCCATAGAGAGCTATTTTTTTATAACAGAGAAATAAATCACCTTTTGTATTTTTGTGTTAATGCCCCAGCCAATTCCTTGCATTCTTCGTAAGTTTGTTGCTATTTTAGATATTTTGTTTTTTACATAATCTAGATGGTCAGCAAAGTTAAATTTGTTATCTATGATAATGCCTAGATATTTAATAGATTTGGACATTTTGATCTTTTTATTTTCGATATGAAATTTTGGGAGCCTGAAGATTTTTTGTGATGGCTTGTTGAAGATCGCTGCTTGTGACTTTTCGTGAGATATGATTAGTTTTTGCTGCTTGCATAATTCGTTAAAAATATTTAGTGTGCTATTTACATTATTCTCAACCACGTCTCGTGTTTTGTAATTAACAACAAAGGCCGCATCGTCAGCGAAGGCGATGCTGTTGTGTGTGACGGCCATTTGTGTTGGATAATTTTATCGAAAGCCAGATCCCAGAAATCCACGCTAAGGCAGGAGCCCTGCAGACAGCCTCTTTCTTGATTCATTTCGATTAGAACTTCACAAGAACCACTGGCGCAGCGTATGGAGACTTACATTCTTCTATTATTTTTTTTTCCAGCAGGTCGTCAAGCTCCTTCTTTAAAATCTTCTTCTTGGCTGGAGACATCCGGTATGGGGATATTGAAAGTGAAGGATTATTCTCGGTATTTATGTGGTGTTCAATATAGGAAGTTGCTGTTCCCCCTGGTTGGAACAGTTTCATATTTCCTTAATAGAGCATTCAGTTTTTCCCTTGGGTTTTCAGTTAGATGGCTTTCTTCATTTTCTCTTAATCCCATCTTATTGAATTCTGCATTACTTTGAGGAAGCTCGAATAGTTTGAAAACGTCGTCACTGAAGCTAAATTTCTGTTTAGGGTTGTCATGGAAATACCATCTATTATTTGGAAGGTCTAAAACAATTCCAGCGCTACGCAGAAATTTAGTTCCTAAAAGCGTTCTGTTATCTTTTGCTGTAGGTAACGCAAATAAAGTTACGGGGAAAGATCGTCCTTCAATTTCTATATCTACTTGGGCCGTATAAACTTCTGTTTCCTTCTGTAGACCATTAGCGAGGGTAACATTCATACTAGTTTTCCTAAATTCTATCCCTCTTTCTCTCAAAAGAAGATACAATGTTTCTCCCGCTATAGAGTGTCTGGTTTCAGTGTCAGCATACACAATTCCGGTTAATCCGTTTATTTTTTCTCTCAAAAGAGTCGTCTGGTGCTCCTCGACCGAGAATGTCCGAAGGTAGTTTTAAAATAAGCTTCTGCTTTCTTGGGATGAGGGGAGTAAACGGAGCATTTAGCCTTAAAGCCTGACTTCCCACATTCATAGCAACTAACAGGTGGTTGATCATCATTTTTTCCATTACCTCTTGATGAGGTGTTTTTAGTATGTTGAGGATTACCTCTATAATTTTTGGGACCATCCCTTTGTTGAAACTTAGAGGTCTCCTTACTAGGTCTTTATTTCTTGCATGTCTAACTTCTTCATACATATCTAATTTGTCAGCAAGCTGAAGTGGGTTGTTCCTCACACTCCAATTATCCAACGAATGTTCTTTATAATCTGGAGGGTTTTTCTTCTTAATCTGATCTGCGAGTATCAAATTTTGTAACTTAAAATAAAAGTCTGTCCAGGTGTTTTGAGGATTTTTCTTATGTTGGGTAAACAGTTGGCGAAATTTCTCAGCACTCAATTAAAAGCGCTTTAAGAGAATTTGTTTAATTTTCTGATAATCTTGAGCATCATCAGAAGGTTCTTTTGCAATTAGTTTTGAAACATCGGTTGGCAGAAGACGAACAATATAAACTACCCATTTTGAAACTGGTACCTACAGAAGGGTTAATTTTAATTGCCTCTCAAACAAATCCAGAAATAAAGTCATATCTGCAATTTTAGAATCAAAATCAGGAATTAAATGGTTCAATTCTAACTTAGGTATTTCTGCGTCTGCAGAAGAAGTTAGAATGTTTTTAGACTTCAATCTACTAGCAGTAATACTATATTGTAATTTTAATTTCTCCAACTCAAACGCACATTCATTTTCTTTCTCTCTCTCAGCACGTTGTGCTGTTTCCATCTCTTTCCTATCATTTATGATACTGTTCAAACATTCTTTTGTGAATTCCGCGTCATATGTGGGAGTAGTGATTATAGCTATACTTATTTCAGGGATTCTAAACTTTTCCTCTATCACTACACCTAAAATTTTCTGCTAATTCAATTAAATCATGCTTCTTCCCTTTTGCTAAATAAGCCATGCTTAACTGAAAGTGGATAAATTTCCTCAAAATGTACACCTATAACTTTTAGTATGCTAATATGTATATGTTTTAAAATATTTTTGTATTTAATACACAACAAATATACATATTCAAAAGCAAAACATGAAATAAAGTAATAACTCATTTTGCATTACTTTCTGCTCATTGCTTGAAATAGCATATAAAACAGACATTTCTCAGAACATAAACTGATATGTAACACTTTCAGTAATTTAAATTCACGCAAACTGTTTTCAAAACAAAACTAAGAATCCTTTACATTGTATTTACTATATTTGATATTTATTTTCAATGCTTCATATCAAAACTTGCATAGAACAAAATACTTGAACGTTATAAGAAATATTCATTCAAATATTATTTTTAAAAATTAGGCCGTAGTAGCGGGCGCTACCACTAAATTCTTCATTTAAATTTCAGCAATACTTCAGAATTACTTAAAACTTCAAATACTTCAATTTTCAGCAATACTTCAAAATTACTTGAAACTGCAAATACTTCAATTTTCAGCAATACTTCAAAATTACTTGAAACTGCAAATACTTGAATTTTCAGCAATACTTCAAAACCTTCCGGTGCTAAACTGGTGTGCCACATAACTCATGCAATATGATCAGGGTGATCATACTTCGTCATAGGTCATAGGTCATCTTCATTCTTTATGAGTGTGCGATCCGAAGATCTTTACTCATCTATTAATCTCTTAAGTGTCCTAAATAAAGTGAATACTTATCTGATGCGATGAAAGGATAAACTTCTGCACATTTGTGCTGTTAAACTTCCAAAAAGGCATATCTAGTTCAGGCATATCCCGCAACGAAGTGATAGCAATTTCGTAGCAGTGACAATGCATAATCAAAGTCCAAGCATTTCTCAAAATATCAGTTGATAGCAATTTCGTTATGATAGCAATATGAATGGCAGGCATAATTCATAGTTGGGTGAAGATAGCATTTCTATAGTAATAGCATATTTACATATATGAGAACACATAACTGAGAAAATCTAAAATGAAATTTGTAAAAATGAAATAATTGCAATTAAAATAGGAAAAAACTATATACAATATTTACATTATATACATTCACCACTGTGCATTATGGTGTATCGTCCGTGGCCTTTTACATCGTTGAACGATGGTGTGATCGTAGTCTCCAATAGTTCTTTTTTGGATCAGATAGTCCTGTCAAATCTTATTTAATTACCTTTCCTATGGTGCCAAAGTTATTCTACTTTTTGAGCCATTTGATTTTTAGGATCAGATGGAACTAAAAGAATTCAAATCCAATACATTTAACTGATTCGGATAATCAGCGAAAACGAAATCCACGCTAAGGCAGAATTCTTATTTACTTGATCCGGACGATCAGTGAAAACGAAATTAGATCAAGGCGACCACAATTTTTGACTTTTCCTTTAGTTCCGAATTTATTTAATTAGAAATAATCAAAAATTAAAGTTTACTTATCTTTAATACATCCATGGGGTGTCCGTGATTATTACTTTTGGTTTTGAAGTATCCATATGGGGATTTTCGGCCCCACGTTGGCCGCCAGATTTTTTTAACACATTACACACATATATTTCCTCTTATCCATTATTAAAGAATCTCGGGGCTAATAATGAAGACCATTAAGTACGACGAACACTAATTTATTAATGAATTAACACACAAAAAAAAAAGAAATCAAAAGGTGAGAAAGTTTTAAGTTACATAGCTCGCGCTAAGCTTTCCAAGTTCTTAACTCCAAAAGTTCGTTGTGTCACATGACCTGTAAAAAGAAGGAATGTTTATAATTTTGCGAATCTCGCATCACGTGATCTAGAGCAGATGCTCCGTTTTAAGAATGACTCATACTGTCTGTTACACCTTTAAATTTCTAATTTTCAATTAAAGCATAACCACCTTAAGGCATCTGCATTTTCTCTTCAGTACCTGGATTTTTGCCCAATCGCTGCTCAGGATTAAAACAAAGACTTTCTTTGTATTTATAAATACTACTGCAGTTATTACGCTTCACTTTTTCGTAACTTGGCCTTTCTGCTGGCTACGTATCGCTTAGCCTTTGTTAGCTATTTTCCCTTAATTAATATGTAATGTCACATATCTAAAATTATGGGGCGCGTATAGCATTCCTAGTGTTCTACCAATTAAGAGGATATGCGCTAAGAAATGCGTCATCCAAAAATAAGTGATGTTGAACTATCAAACTGGTCGCTCTTTTTCCAAAATTCCATCAGATTATACACTACACCGCAGTTTCTAGTCGTCAACGCAGCAGTTTTCTCGGTCAAGACTAAAAGTGTTTTCTCACCCTCCAAATATGGATGTACCACAAAAATGATTACATAAAGACGCGTATCAACGTTCGAATATCAATGTATCAACAAAAATTATTACATATATACATCCACCCCCCCATACCCTTCTTAGAAGTGATTACTGGGCCTTTATTTTCGCAATCGCTAGTCGTACTCATATGCTTACAGAAGTGCTTTAAATGACAAATATATTCCTGTTTTGGCAATATTAAATTTAAAAAAAAATTAATTGTTGACAAATAAGGAAATCTAACTTTTATGCGGTCTCCCGGATCCTATACGTACACCTGGAAAAGTTTAATTTTCGTTATGAAAAAAGAAAAAATGTAAGAAGTTTGATTCCCGTACGACAAAAATTGACCAGGAGATTTAATTTCAAAATATGCAATTTTTGATGTCATTTTCAACTTGCCTTGATCGGTTAATTAATGTAGAATAATTCGAAGAAATAAGTTTATATGAATTGCAGCAAAAAATGCGTATAATTTAATAGGCCGTACAAGGAAGCCATGTGGTGTCCACATAAGAATTTTTAATAGTAGATACTAAAATTAAATTTTCATAATAATAATAATAGACAGATAATAATCAATTATAATACAGATAATCGTAATTCATTTAATAAAGTTTCACGGCTCTATAAATAATAAATATGTAAATCTTAGGTGTACGCAGCACAATGATACCCATGACTGCGTTGAGAACATAGTTCGCATTGATATTTCCAAGTAAAATCTCTCACCACTTGTTTCGTGTTCTTGATTTATTTTATCAGTGTATTTTACTTTTCTTGCAAAGGAATAACAGGAACACGTGGGGAGCATGTGAGGCTTCCGTTGCACCCGAATTAAAGCTAGAAGAAAAAAGAAAAAAATTTGTTTTATGTCTTCAGGCGGAGTTTTGCGACGAAAGACGCCAGAGATTTTCTGTCTCGACGATTTCCGCATCCGTAGCATTTTCTCACAGGAAAGTAGAAAGTAGAACGTCTATCAATCGGGCCTCAATAATTCGAGGCCTTTGTTATCCGAACAGGCTATGATGAATTTAAAGAAATCATTAGGGAGATATAGCAATGCCGCTTAAAGTGACCACTGCGGCTCTTCTGAGAAGATTAACCAAATAGTGACGTTTAAACAATGAGGAAAATATCCGTCAAATAGCAAGAGAATTTAACTAATTTAATGTAAATATAACTAGAAACATATAAATAGGTACTTTCACGGAATTTCAAATAGGAAAATGCAAAAGTTTGTTTATGAACTGTTCATAAAAATTCATTTATGAAATGTTCATAACATTTCTGGAAATTATTTGACTGATGCTATGCTCCTAATCTTACTCGGACGACATCCCTTATAAGATAGTAGTTCTTCATCCTTCTTAGCATGCCATCATGGTGTAATGGTTAGCACGTTCGGCACATATTCGAGAAGTCCGAGGTTCGAGTCCCGGCCAAGGCATTGCTCATTTTCCATGTCTGTGCTTCGAAATAACCTAATGTCTCTACACTAATTCTCTAGAAGAAAATTTTTAAGCCCATCTCCCCAACACAGGGGGAAAAAAAGAAAAGAAAAGGGGAATAAAAAGAAAAAAAAAAAAACGTTTACTTAGCATAGATGTTTTCAAAATCCCCCCCTCCAACACATGTTTTCAGAAAACTGTTTTTTCAGACTGGATGGGGGGGGGG